>PVJO010015074.1:0-46199 GCA_004026905.1 Hystrix cristata
TAGGAAGAGACAGGACATCAGAGAGGCTGAGCCCTTCCTTATCAGAGAGACTGAATACTGCCTGGGGGACTACTGGCTCATTGCATCATCTAAGGTTTAAGCTGGGTTACACCTTCATTTACAATTTTTCTATTTAACCAGAAGATAGGGGCTGATGAAGAAAACCATAAACAATAAATAAATAAATAACATGCTCTGTTTACATCCAAGTTGTGCTAGTTAAGTTTTTTGACCTCCATTACGTCTGGGCGACCCCCTAAAGACCCCTGTTCTCATTTGAAAGGGGAAGAGAAATTGTCATGGTGATTTGTCACCTGAAGTTTACTGCATGAAGTTAATCTCAACTTTCTATGCATGTAGGAGTTTATTTGCACATGGTGTACTACATTAATTTTTCAGCACAGTTTTTATGTAGTTTTATTAAAGTATACTTTTCTTTTGACATTTTAAAAGCCCTGTTGGTATTGCAGAAACCAGCGCATGCATTCTTTGGTTTGATTCATGTGTGCTCCTTGGCTTACTGTTTGTGTTTGCCCTCGGGGAGAGCGGGGCAGAAAGTCCTGTTTATCCTTTGCGGTTCATTCAATATTAATCTAGGGTTTTACATACTCCCAGGGTGTATTATTCTTTATGCTTTTATGGTGCAGGGCTGAGGAACCTGATGAATTCATTAATCTTTGTGAAAATAATTTTTAGTATTTTACTTCTGAGAACAGAGTTTGTTTTCCTCTATGGTACTGAATTCTGATGCTCGTTATTTTTAGGAAGACTCACATTTGTTGAGATTTATAGTATTTCTGAAATTATGTTTTACCATCAGAGTTACAAGAGACTGTATTATTTAGGGCTTTATTTGTTTAGCAAGTGGATTTTTTTTGGGATGAAAAAGTTTCTGAATTTTTTTCAATTAAGAAAAATGTGAAACATTTATTGAACCTCTAACTGGGTAAGCACTTGGAATTGAAGATGGTCTGAGGAGAAACGTTTTGGGGGAGTTGGCTGTTAGGGCCTCTCGAGCTCTCGTGAGACCGAGTCTACTTCCTTTCAGGGCAGAGCAGCAGGAAGAAACAGCAGACTCATGGAGAATGGAAGCACTGGGACTGGGTGAGTTCGCAATATTGAGAGACTGTGTGCTTTTTGGTAAAGCATTTCACCTCTTGGACCCTGAGTTTTACTCATCTGTAAATTGAGGGTAACAATGAAATGTGACCTGTCCGTCTCACAGAATTTTGTGAAGGCAAATGAAGTTACGTATGAAAATAGCTTTTGTACTTTACTACCAGAGTGAGTTGTTTATTGTCACATTTTATCTTGCTTTGTAGAGCAGGACTGGAGAGGAGGAAGTGTTGGTGGGGGTCCTGGTGCAGGGAGAGTGGAGCTTACTGTTTTTAAACTCTGACCCTCCCAGCCGAGTATCTAACGGAACTTTCTTACACTGCCCCTCACTACATACTGTGTGTCTAGGACGCCACTCTGCTTCTTTCTCTTCGACTTCCACATGTTGTGGTATGTAGCAAAGCTTTTAGTTCACATGGACTGAATTAGAGGGACCTGGGCAAACTCCAAGGGCCATGGAAGGTGTTCCTGCTACTGGCGGTCTTCTGAAGATGCACTGGTTGACATAGGAAGGAAGTCAGAATTCTTACTCTTTTCATTTTTCCAAAAATTTGGCTGAAGTTTCGGTTCCTTCCAATTTCCTTTTGAAAGTCAAAGCCAAGTAAACTCATTTATACTTCTCTCTAGAGGCAACCTCATCGAAATAGCCCGGCTGCTTGAAAGAGGATGAGGTTTGGGGGCTGGGCTTTGGAGGTCAAATGGGGGAATATATTTGGGAAATATAAGAATGTTAGATGATGACCCTGGTGGGCTCATATTTAGAATTATTTGGTGTGGCAGGGTCTGGAGGCTCCAGAATAAATTTGCATCGTCCCAATCTCCTCTCCTGTGTCAGACAGTTTTATTATGTGCCTTAGAGATAGAATGTAGTTAGTTTCATCAATTCGTAACATCTTGATTTAAACAGACTCTGAAAAAATTGTGCCTAATGTGAAGCCATGAGCTCCGTGTAAAGATGTGCTTATTTTTGGTTTAAGTAGTCTAGAAAATTTTGTTTCTCATTTGTATGGTAGACACATGTATCCAAGCCGTTCTAGAGAGCTAGCCCAGGAATGGACCATGAGATGTTTTATATACTGATTTCCATGAATTGCTACCCTTTTGGATTCACCTGGACTATGATCTTGATAAAAGTTCTAGCCTGAAAAGAAATTTATTTTAAAACATCTTAATAACAAAACAAACTCAAGTCCTCTAAACTGTCATATTGTTATTTTATTTGCGAAGCTAGTTCAACATCTTGCGTTTGATTTCAGCCTCTGCTCCCACATGTTTTATCAGCTTCCTTTCTTTGCGTTATCACTTTCACACCCAGAATAGTGTGGGGCTGAGAATAAAAGACAGAAATGAAATAGATAACTAAAGTAAATTTTTCCACCATACTTAGAAATTAGGGCAAAAAAATGTGAATAAAAATAGGATACTAAATGTTTAATGCTTGAAACTCAGCCTTTTGCGGTTCAGTGATTCTTATCTGTGTTAATGCTGGTAAGTAATTCAGACTATTTTATTGAATAGCTCTAGAAGAATCGCTAATATATTTTAATACACATTTCCTTTCCTGTAAAATAAATCTAAATATAGATTGATTGGTGCAAACTGGAGGAGCCACATTTTTCAACCTGAGCATCTTTCGCGTGCATTGTTATTTCCTGCCCTCTCCCCATCACCTGTCGATTCCTGCTTGTGCGCAAAGTTCATTAACAGAGTCTGTCCTCAGCCACTCGGGTCAGTCTTCGTTTCAGTGCTCTGCGACCATCTCCCACTTTATCTTTCTTGGAAAATATTTTCTAGGGCTCCTAAAGTTGCCTGTATTTTCACAGTCTGGCTTTCCAGGGATGTTTCTATTTGTTTTTATCTGTCTGGTCATGTGCTGCAGCATGAAGGCAAAGCTTGGCCTGTTGTCAGAATTGCTTGCAAAATTCATGCCACTCATCCTGTTCTAATTCTGAGAAGTATTTTAGGGACACTAAATTATTTGATCCTTGATCTTCCCATTTTACCAGCTAAACCTTTACAAAAAAGGAGCCTATTTTAGGGAGGTTTAAGTTGATGGGAAGAGCCATCCTCTGTAGGATGAGGCCGATTTACGAATTTGGAAGGAAAATGAGTGATTCGAATGTGAGACTGGAGAATGGGCTCCCGGGGGCCTCCAGAAAACCATTTACTCATTTTCAGTACTTTTTCCATTAGACCATGGGATTAGATGTGTGTGTGTGTGTGTGTGTGTGTGTGTGTGTGTGTGTGTGTGTCTTAGAATGTCTTAAGGTGGGAGGCATTTCAGACACGGAAGCATACACTCACTGTGCAACCGAGTTTGAAGAGCCACAATAATAATTGAAAACCGTCTTTGGGCACCAATTGCCTATTTTAGTACCAGAACCTTATTAGTTCCTTTGAAGAACTGTGAATTCTCTCTGAATTCATGTCTGTTGCTCTCACCCAGAATAAGCCACTCTCATGGATTTTGCACTAAGTATCTTTATTTTCTCTTTAATTTTACCACAAATTTTATGCCCTTCAATAATGTTGTATACTAAGTTCCCATTTGAATTTTATGGGCATTGAATAATGTTATGTCTGTTCTGGGATTTGTTTTTTAAATTATATATTATGCTTACATCTATTATGCATGTATTTATATATATATGCTTACATATATTATGCTTATATATACTTAAATGTATTATTCAAAAATATTTATTATGTATATATGATATAACATGTAATGTATATACTGAACTCTATATTATGCTTTTTCTTCTTTAAATTTACTCCTTTTGTTACATGTAGGTATAATGAATTTGTTTTAAAATTAATTTTAATTCAGAACATGAATATATAATGTACATATTACATATAATGGATATGTAAGATAATACATACTATGTATATTACACACAATGTATATACTATATTATGTATATATTATATATTATGTATATGTTATATATTATGCGTATATTATACTCTATGTTATGATTTTTCTTCAGATTTATTCTTTTTGATATAATTGATATATTTTTGGCTGTGTATAGTAGTCTTGTTTTGTTGTCTGAATATACTATCACACTAATATGTTTTTGCCCGACTACTGTTATTTTACATATGCTCATTTATTAGACAGCTTTCCCACTGCTGAGACACAATATTCAACACCCACAGCTTAAAGGAGGAGGGCTTTAATTCGCCTCGTGGTTTCCAGGGATTCAATCCATCGTCTGTTTGCTCCAAGGCAGAAGTGTCATGGCGGAAGGCATGGAGGAGTAAACATGCTTAGTTCATGAAGTCAGGGAAGCAGAGCAGGCAATGGTTTGAGAGAGGAAGTGACCCGGGACCATTTATAGTCTGTGAATTGAAGATCTTAATATTTTTGACTGGGAGCAAATCTTTTATAGCAATACAATTAAACCTGATTTATTTTTATTTTTGCTATCCTTTTCATTTCACATTTCTGTATTTATGTGTTAGGTAGATCACTTATAGTTGTTTAAAAATTCTGTTTAAAATTTGTCTGTGTTAGACTGTGTTTAGAGAATTTATCTAACAATATTTATACTTTAAAGACAAAAGAACATTTAGTCCATTTTTATGTAATTATGACATATTTGAGTTCATGTTAAAAAGTATTTTATACTTTGTCGTGTGTCTTATGTCCCTATTACCCTATTTCTTCTGTTTTAAACAGATTGAATTTCCTTGTCTCATTTCTCCCTCCTGCTTATCTGTGTACAAGTTTGAAATTTTGTACTCTATTTTCTTATGTTTTTGTGATATTAGAAATTATAACAGTAATATTTAATTGACAGGATCTAAAGTTGATCAGTGATATTTGCTTCCTTCATAATAATACCCATACTCTGAGGCCACTTTTTCCTTATTAGCATCATTCCAATTTAAATATATTTTATTCAGGATTTTAATTAATTGCATCTTTTTAAAAAATCATAAAGTATTTTTATGGTTCTTTGTTGATATTTGTTTGAATTTATCTAACAGATTAACATTTCCATTGTTCATTATTCTTTCTGACGTTTTAGACTTTCATTCTGGCATTATTTAGTTTTTACTGAAGAACATTTTATTTAGAAAATCTATGTTAAAAGTTTATGTTTTATGCTTTCTTAGTTATTATTTTTCTAAACATGTCTTCTTTTTTCCTTATCATGGAAAGATATTATTATTGTTTAGACAATTCTGGATAAGTTATTTTATGTTTTTCCCCATTGTCTTGCTTACAATTCTCATGATGAAAATCTAGCTGTTTATTCTTTGTAGCAGATGTCACTTTTTGAAAATATCATTTCTTTGTCTTTGGTGTTTGGTATTATAAAATTTGAGTATGGACCTTTTGTTTGTCCTGTTTATGACTGCTGAGGCTTCCAGTCTGCTAGACTTGATTTCTTTAATAATTTCTGGAAAATTCACAACTACTATTTTTTTTATTTACTGCTTCACTAGTCTTTCTATCCTTTGCTCATGAAATATGATTAGATACAGATTGGGTCTTCTTTATCTTCTGCTTTAATCTCTTGGTCACATTTTCTAACTCTTTATTTTTCATTACTATATTCTGAGCAATCTTCCTTACCTCTTTGAAAAATAAATTATGTATATTTAAGGTTGCTATGGACACTCATAGGTGGAGCTTTTCAGAGGTGATTGGATTTAGGGTGTTTGAATGTGGATTAAGTGTATGATACGGATTAAAGTTGTGGATAATGGAAGCCTGCCCATGGGTGTGAGTGGCACCAATCAATAGTTCATAGCCTGGGTGGAATATAAAGGGACAGAAAGAACAGAAGCTGCTGCTTCGCTGCTTGCTGCTTGCTGCCTTTTGCCTGCCGTGCCATGGAATGTTTCTCCTCTGCAGTGCCCCTCTGCTGTGCCACCCTGCCTTGGAGCCATTTGACTGTGGACTGAAATCTCTACAAACTGTGAGCTGAAATAAATTTTTCCTCTTTAACTTGTGGTAGTCAGATAATTTGTCCCAGCAACAAAATGGTATACAACGTGAAGCAATGATGTAAAAATAAATAGTAATATTGTGACTATATGTTTTCTAATAGTTTCTGCAGAAATATTTTCTAGTTCAGACTTCCTTTTAACTGATTCTTTAGACTTTTAATTTCTATTATTGTAGTCTTATTTTTAAGTGCTCTAGTTAGTTATTTTTCAGGATAGTTCTTTCTTCAAACTTTTGATTTCTTATTTCTAGAAACATATTAAATATGTTTATTTTATATCCACTGTATAATAGGGCTACTAACTATTGTCTTTGCAGGTATGATTCTGTAGTTCATTGTTCCTCCAGGGTCTTGTTCATAGTGACTTGCTGTGTGCACATGTGTGTGTATACTTGTGTGTGACTGCTGAATTTTGATTGCGAATCTGTATTTCTTTGAATTTCATAATGTGGGGATTCTTTCTGTCTTGTAATGAAAATAGTTTCTTCCTCAAGAGACAAGGTTTTCTGTTTCTTACTGGTGTGAAAGGAGGGCAACAAGTTACCATCACTCTTTCGTAATTTTCAGGTTAGAGTTTTTTGGGCTACACATGGAAAGTGATTGGAGTACAACAGCTTAAAATTTTCAGAGGAGAATCATCTATCATTTTTCTTTTTCTTTCTTTGCCATGAGACCTACAGTCAAAGCCAAGGTAGCTAAATCTCTATGGGTTGGGTTATTTCTGGTTCACTCACTGACTTGTCAAACTTCAGCAACCTTAATTTTATGTGAGGTCTCACATCTGCCCTCAAGCTATTACTCCTGTCTGTCATGCTCATGTTGCTCTTAAAACTGAGGCACCAGGCAAGCAAGCATTCTCATGTGTTCCTAGGGCCAGTGCTCTCTCTAAGGCTATGTTGTCCCTATGGAATTGATTTCTCATTTCTCAAATTGTTTTTCTCAACTGCTAGCTCAACTGTGCTTTAAAGATTTTAAAAATGCACATTGTTCAGCATTTTTTTGTGTCCTGTATTATTGTCATTCTGTATGTCTAGTATACGTTGTTGGAAATGGAATTTCCATAAGCGTGGCTGAATAAGGTTTGAATGAAGATTCACAGAGCCTCAGCCTGCATCCTGGTTAATACTACTTTGAATTGCTAAGTGTCATAATAATGAGACAAGAAGCACAGATCTTACATTCTTCTTTGTCTCCTCTTTATTAAGATTTCCATCATTAGATATGTATAGAGATTTTCGTTGTCTGTTGGATAAAATGCAAATATATTTCTAAAATTTCCAGATGAGTATTTATGTATATGAGTACATGTGCATGAATTATATTAATATTGCTTAGCATAAAGAATAAATTACACATAGGATATTAGTGTGTATATGTTTGTAATTGTTTTAAATTTTTTAGTATTTTTGGAATATACTTATTTTTAATTATGAGACATTACTAAAATTTTCCTGAAGGGGTCTTTGCCCTACTCTAAATGTTTGCATTTGCTCTTCCTCTACTTGAGAGATGTTTTCTGTGTTAAAATCCTCGCGATTCACTATTACCTGTATTTTGCTTATATGTTGCCATTCTAATGAGACATTTTATAGTCACTGTTTTTAAAATTGTAATTATTTCCTCAATTCTTCCCCTGCCTTAATTTTCTCCTTAGCATGTATCATCACCTACCATATGATATAATTTATGTTCTGATTTCCCCACTGGAATATAAACTCAATGAGGGCTAAGATTGGCTTGGAACAGTGTTGACCAAAAAATAGGGTCTCAGTAGACATTTGTTGCATGAATTAAATGAGTGGATGTGGCCATACTTTATTTCTCTAACGACATAAACCCTAGGGAGTATAAGAATACATTGATATGTCTTAGCTCAAAAATAGGCTTCCTTTATTTTAAAGCTGTATATTAGTAATCTTAAATGTATTTCTACAGGTATAGATTTTAGTTTGAAGCCTCTATATTGATATTTTCCATTTTATTTCGATGTTCAATATTCTCTTTAAGTTTCTCCTGTCCATGCACATTCGTCTTCGTGTCCCCAGACAATGCCAAACTATTTGGAGACTTAGTGGTCTGTTATGTTAGTCTCAAAGGAATGAAAAGTGATATGGAATTAGAAGGGAGACTACTGAGAGAAGAGGAAGAGGGAGGAGGGGAAGGAAGAGAGTGTAATAGGAAGAATGGATATGTTATAAACATATGCAAAAATGCCATAATAGAATCAATATTATGTATAATTAATATTCACTAATAATGTGTATGTATTGGAAAAAAAGGTCTATGGAATTGAATGATACAAGTGTAGCTTCCTTGAAGTGATGAAGTGTTGCTAGTGGGGTTATTTCATATAGTGAGTCAGTACACTTTCACTGCGACATTGCTTGGACAGTGTCATCTCCAAGAGGAAGCTGGAATAATAAGACATCATAAAGGCCAGTAGAACATTGGGCAGCAGAGATCAGGGCATCTTCATGTGTTATTCAGAGCTTGAGGCATGAGCACTCTGTCACTGAGCTCTTCAGAATGGAAACCAGTCAAATACAGGGACAGATCAGAACATCAAATATGTGGCACCCAGTGGAAAGAACATTGACTTTAGTATGTTGCAGATGTGGCAAAATTTTGCTCTCAGTGTTAGCTAACTCTTCTACTTTAGGCTCATTTTCAAGGAGATCGTCAGGTGTCTTTGATTTCAAAGAAGCCCAATAGTACTGTTGATTCTCTTCACACTTTGACGTGAAGCTTAGTGGACCAAATGGACTCTACGTGAAGTGTACGTGAAGCCCAAATGGCCACTGACCTTTCCCGTCCCGCGATGGTGACCCCATAGACTGCTTGCTGAGGTCCCATTGACAGTGTGATTCCAGTCAGGTTTGTCACCTGCAGGAGATCAAGGAGCGACTGGAGGGAGTGGCTTCGATTTTCCTGCTCCCTCCCTGCTTCAGATTCCTGGGAGCGCCCCACTCTTCCACTCTTCCAGTTCTCACTGGGCTTCAGTAACACTATTTTCTTTTCTTGTCCCTTTGACCCGAGGAGTGGTAAGAACGTCACACAGTTCCTAGGCCCTGGGAACCCATATCTCTGTAAAACAGCCCTTTCATTAATGTTTTAAAAAATATCTTGGTGAATTCCATTTCCTTCCAGGATTGTGTCACAGCAATTCAAGTAGGCTTAATGAACTAGTAATTCATTGTCCTGATATTTTAGACCCAAGACAGGAGAACATCCAAACAGGTTTATTAGGTCAAATTCCAATGATGTTTATGGGGAATTTGTCTTTCTAGGTCTGATGGTTTTTCTTGATTTTATTCTGCATCCGTGGTTTGTGGCATACACTAGGCAAGATGACCACCAGCAGATTTAGATACTAATCATTTTAGTGACTTGGAAGGGGCAGCTTTCTCCAGAACCCCATAGAGAAACCCACAAAGAGATGGCTTCTTGTCCAACTTTTCATGTTTCTGCTCTGATGACCAGTGGAAGCCAGGAAGCTTGCTGTTGTGTCCATAGTTAGTGAAGAAATAGTAGGAGAAAGCTGTAGTTTTCAGCTTCAAAATATTGAATATATAATTGCCTATGGTTTTATGATTTAAAAATGCTTTTACATACTTGTGCTTTAAAATATAATCAGCAACTCTGTGAGCTAAGCCTGGTTATTATCACCACCTTATAAAGACAGAATTTCAAATTTAGCAAAACTAAATGTCTTGCCCGATATTGCATAGTTGGTAACATGAAACTCAGAACCCAAGATGAGTTCTTCTGATTCAGAATCTGCTGTTCTTTCTAGCATGCTACGCAACTATGTACTTCCTATAGAAGGTATTAAAAGTTCTGAAAATCAAGGGTTCTGATGGAATGCTTTGAAATTGGACGGTAGGCTGTCTCAAATTCAGGTAAGATTTTTATATCAGGAAACATTTTATAAAGTGCGAGAAGCTATGAAATAAAGAATTTTGATTTTGACAATGACTCAGGCAAACAGGAAATGGCCATGTTAGCAAGTAGAAAGGTAAAGAAGATAAAATTCATTGTTAAGTTTTGCTGATCTACACTAGAGATACCAAATGAAGATTAAACCTCTGACTATTTAGTATTTTATAAAAGTCTCTGAGGTTGGGGATTTAGCTCAGTGGTGGTGTGCTTGCCTAGCAAGTGCAAGGCCTTGAGGTACATCCCCAGCCCTCCCAAAAGTCTCTCTTTACAGCTATTATTTTTGATTCTGTGAGCTTTATGCTATTAATTAGGCTTGAAAATAAGTCAGAAAATAATTTTTTATAATTCGGCAAAGATGTGATTGTGTTAGTTAGGAAAAGTGACAAGATAAGGATTCTCCAAACTCCGGCTCCTCAAAATACACGTCACCACGCATACTTTGAAACCAGGTTGTTCCTAACAAATTAGGAACCATGGATCCTAATTTGTGAGTCACCTTTAAGGATTCTTTTAATTTAAGTCAATGGTTGGAATCAGCCATAGACTTTCTATGTGGTGTTAATCTATTTTTTAGGAGAAGGCAACAAATGCTATTAGTAAAGTATATTTATGTAACAATTTTTTTTGTCTAGTGAGTAAACAGAGAATCCAGACTTATATTTTACATCAAACAATACCTTAGTATATATTCTGACAACCACATCATTAGAGGAAAATGCTTTGTTCTTTCAGCTACTGTTTACTGTGTGATAACCACTTCTCGTTTCAAGACCTTGTGCTTTATTTAATTTTGATATGCCTTGGGGTGACTAGGACACTATCAAGTACTCATCCTTGTTCAGGGTTTCTTGAGTTGCCTGCCTGTAAATCTCAATGTGCAATTGCCTTTGGTTACTATGGCAGCTCCCTTGGTGTTGAGACGTGTTTTGAGGGTATCCAGGTCACTTGGAAACCAAAAGATATGTCTAAGCATAAAATAATAAATAAAACAAATGCAAAGTGGATGTTTGAACATTATTATTTATTTATTGTTAGGTTTATAGGATATACAAGAAAAAAATTGATTGACAGTAGCCTTTAAGATGTCTGCTGATGTCTGTGCTCAGGTTTACAAGCCTAGAAGGAGAAAGTAGAGTTTTGATCTCTGAGATGACTAATGTGTAGTTGAATTGGCTGCTGCTGAAATAAGAAAAGCTCTAGTTGTCTGTGACAAATTGAGATTTTAGACTCTTGTGATGACCTTTGTTCAATAAACCAAAAGCAGAGGTGTAACTCACAGGCAGGGGCTAGACTAGCTGAGGCTTTGGAGTCCACAGGGCGAAGTCTCTGTTTCTGTCTTGGAATTTGACAACAGGGTGTTGTCCAGTGAGTACCCTCACAAGGGTACTAAGGCTTGAGTGAGTAGGAAGTATGTGGCTCTAGGGCTTCGGGAAGAAAGGCTCATTTAGAATATACCTTTGCACACTTGGAGCTTTTTAAAATCCCTCCAGAATGTTTTCTTGAAAGGGAGGAATACTTCACATATGGAGAAATGCACATATTGTAACTGTAGTTCAACAATTTTTGATCAGTGCCTCTACTCATGAATGTATCACCTCAAATAGGATATGGAATGTTTCCATCTTTTCATGAAATCCACTTGTGCTATTTCTAGTCAGCATGAGCCCCTCTCAGAGGCAATCAGTATTCTTAATTCTATCACCACAGATTAGTCTGCTTCTTCTAGAAATTCTAAACTAAATAATACAGTGTTTATTCTTTGGTTGTGGCTTCTTTTTTTCACCATGGTTGTGAGATTCATCTATGTTGTTCTGTGTATGAACATTTTGTTCCATTTTATTGCTGACCTGTTTTCACTGCATAAACATACACAAGTTGAATTATTTATTCTTCTATTGAAGGACCTTTAGGTTGTGTATAGCTTGGGGCTAATATTAATAAAGATGGTATTTGTTTGCAGAAGGAAATTTCCTGTGTTAAATGGACAGGTGATAGTAAATTTATAGTATAAGCATATGATACCCATATGTTTAATTTTATAAGGCACTGCCAGTCTTCCAAAGTGATTATACCATTTTACACTCTCAACAGCAATTTCTGGGTGTTCTGGACGTTCCACAATCTCAACAATATCAGGATGTATCACTTTTTCAATTTAACCATACTAACATCTTTGTTTTTATTTACATTTTCTGATGTTTCATGATATTAGGCACTTTTTTTGTTCGTTGCACAAGCTCACTGTTTTTATATCTACCTTTGTGAATTCTCTGTACAAGACTTCTCTTAACTTTTTTTATTGGATGGATTGTTTGCCCAACTACAGAATTGGAGGTCTTTATTCTGCAGACAGAATCTCTTAGTGTGTTCTGTGAATGTATCCTGATGGCCTGTGCTTTGTTTATTCACTCTCTCCACAGTGTTTTCCGATGAGCTGACACGTCAGTTTTGAGAAAGTCCAATTTATCAATTTTGCATTTTATTTTTGGTGATTTTTATGTTCTATTTAAGAAATTTTTACCTAGCCCAAGCTTGCGGAGACATTTCACACTTTCTTCTAGAAAGGCCCTTCCAAAAGACCTTTGTGCTTGACCAATCCAGTATTATGTTCTTTAGCTTCAGTAGTTATTGCACATTTGAAGTATGGCTAGTGTGACTGAGAAATAATGTTTTAAATCTCTTTTGGTGGCTGGCTGTGGTGGTGCCTCCCTATAATCCCAGCTACTCAGATACCTGAGGCTGGAGGGTGGCATATAATGTTTACATTCATTCAGGAGTCCTGCATTGAAACTCTTTATTTCTTATCCATGAAATAGACACAAATCATGTCAGAAGGCATGAAAAGCAGAGGCAAATTTTTTTTTCATAACTTGTTTTATCACTTCTGTACCTGGCTGCCCTTCATCCCTGGCTGTTTTCACTACATAAACCACCTTTTCTGATCCCCACTGCCATCTTTGATTGTACCAATTCATGGCAACCTGTGTTAGTGTTTATGAACAGTTTTAAGTTAGTTTTTCATGGTCTGGGGATTTAGCTCAGTGGTAGAGTGCTCGCCTGGCAAGCACAAAGCCATGAGTCCGATCCCCAGGGCCCCCCCACCAAAGTTAGTTCTTTACATTCTTGCTTCCTCTTCTGTACTAGTTCTCCAGAGTTATTTTTGGGTACAAGTTCTCTAATACCTCAGGTTCCCTCACCATTGTCTCAGGAATTGGGCGGTTGTTTTATTGTTAAGATGCTACGTATTCATAAGTCATATGAATGTAGGTATTATCTAGGTACAACAATATACCTAAAATAGTTAATGGTATTATTTGGTGTGAAGTAATTATTATCTCTTATGTCTGAGAATGAAAACCAAAGTGGCAAAACTGACAAAAATAGATAATTGATAATAGTGTATAGAGTGTCTCTCATAGATAGTTCATCACCTTGCTGTTCACTGCTTTAGGATGTGACGATCAGTTGATGCAATCTCCTTCTATAAAAACACGGACGTCTTCAAGCCTGTGCCCTTGAGGCTCTCATTCCTTAGTTCTCACAAAGGGTTACATTCTTTGAAAATTGCTTTTCATCATGTATCAAATATGTCTTCACTCTTTCTATGGTTTTAATCATCATAACTAGCTTTGTTTATTTACTTTTAAAGAAAATCCAGGGACTGCACCTAAAGACATTTTCACTGGCTGTGTTCTTAGCTTTGTTATAGTTCATTTTATGTATTAGCTGGAAAAAATAGTTATAGCTTTCTTGGATATTAGTTTTACCCATTACTAGGGTCCATTCTATCTATAGAAATCTATCCAATAATATGGCCAATCTGAAGCAGTCAAAAAGGACTGCCATTATTTAGTGTTGCCTTAATAGGAGCTGGGTGCTGCTTAGAATAAAGCTGCACTTTGTTAGGTAGGCTGAAGATGTAGAGAAAAAAAATATATATATATATTTGGCACTGGGAATCGAACTCAGGGCCTCATGCTTGCTGCCTTTATATTTTTATAATTTCTCTTCTTTCTAAAACACTCTGTCCAAATTCATACAGGGATACCCACTTCCTGCACATCCTCTGCTCTTATCTTTATTTTATTATCTAATTTCAGATACTTACATTCAATCTTGTCACTTTATCTGGACTTATTCTGCATTGTTACCCATATTTGTAGTAGATGGACAATCTATTTAAACCTCTTTTCTCTCTCTTTGCTAACGCTATAAAATCCCATGATTTTTATAAGTAGAAAGTGAAGTCAAATCAGAAGCAAGAGGCTGTAAACTAAGATTTTAGACAGATTACCATATAACAGAGGTTTTATTCACTGTAACTAAAGACCTTTGAATGGTAAATACATGAAAGAACACACAAGACATATACAGTTATATACAATATTGATAGTTTTTTCAAAGTTAGAAGTAGGGTTTAAACTTTGTTGGCAAATAACATAATTTCATCTGGAAGAAGATAGAAGAAAATATGTGGTCATTTTGGGGTGGGGAACACTGGTATTTCATTGTAATCTTCTATGGTTACTCAGCAGAAGGAATTTTCTTGAATTTCTAGGTTCCTAACATATCTCAGTGTAGGATAAGTTAGGTTTAGTGGGTACTAGAGTATTAGCGTCCTAAGCGGATTTGTGCACAGTGTGGATTAGGATACGAGGGCCATTTGCACTGACTTCTGTAGATGCCCTGAGCTGAGCATCTGCAGGAACTGAACTGGGTAAGTGTTTAGTTGTGGCTGTGGGAATTTAGCTCACATTCATGTGCTTGACCTTGAATTAGCTATACAGTGATTGCAAGGTTCAGATAGAGACTCCTGGTGGCAATATTAAAGGAGACAAATCCACCCCTGAAATTCAGCAGTCAGAAGGCAGAAATCAAATTTCAAAATTTGATGGGAAAACTCATGTAGAATGGAAACAGAGCAGTACAGAAAAAGGATACAGAACTCTGCTAAACTCCAGATATTTATAGGAGATAGATTTGTAATGATGAACAGATGGGATTTACAGATTCGAAGGGCTGGAAAGTATAAAGGTTATATGTGTTAAACCAAGAAGAGCATTTAGAATAAACTGTAGCATATTGAAACTATTCTTACTACTGGTTATTATATTATGAAGATCTATGCAATTTTAGTCTATATTCTATCCCCATACCATGTATAAGAATACTTGCATATTCTATTACATGGAGACAATTTATTTTATGTGTCATGGCTTATTAGTGTCCCTTCTGTATGCTTGTATACAGTCTTGCATAATTATGTTCTTTTAACACCTTCTTTCCTGAGTCAGAGGAAGAGGGTATCAATTCTGCTTCTTTCCCACTCATCCAAAAAGGATGCACGTGCACACAAATAGATTTAATCAATACTCAAATTTTTTTTCTCTCCAAAAGTCACTGTTAAAATGAAAAGGCAAACCATAAAATCGTTTTGCAAATCAGATACCCAACAAAGATTTATATCTAGACATACATGCAAAAAACACTTAACATCTCATTAGTAAGAGCACAAGCATTGAAAAAAAATGTATGTTGCCTATAGAGAAGAAACACTTAAAAATAGCCAACATCTTAGGGAAATGCAACAACTTAGGGAAATGCAAATTAAAACTTTAAGGAGATACCATTATACTTCATTTAAAAAGTCTAAAATTAAAAACTGATATTCTAAGTGTTGAGGAGGGTATGGAACAAATTGAACTCATATACTGCTAAGTAGAAACATAAAATCATACAACTACTTTGGAAAACAGGTTGACAGTTTCTTACAAAGCTCAGCGTACCCTCATGCATTCTGCCCCTATACATTTATCCAACAGAAATGCATGTGCCAATTCAAACCTTTATACATGACTATTCATAACAACTATTTGGTTTTTTGTTTGCTTGTTTTTTTTTTTTTTTTGTAATAGACAAAAAGTGGAAGCAGCCCTAATGGCTATCTACCATGAAAGGATAAACATATTGTGGTACATCCATACATTTCCCACTGAAGGGATTTTATATGCTATAACTTGAAAAACAGATTTATATGACTGGCCAAAAACAAAGCCAAAATTAGAGTTTAAAGTGAGGAATATTTCTCCTGGTGTGCCCTGCACCTGGCATATGTTTGTGGTGTATCTAAGATGTTGATTTGCCAACTCCTTTTAATTCATTTCCTCACTCCTTGATCCCATAACAAAGTTTACTTTTGCCTATTTTGGAGCAATATTATGAACAATATTATTCTTTTACCACCCCCAGAGGCTGATAATTTTGTAACAAAAACTTTATTTTATCTTTGCTTTCCTTTTCCCAGCTATAAGAATACTAGACAAATGTGTACACACGTAAAGAAAAGATAGCATGCTCCAGGTGTCCTCCTGGTGGGTCTGTGGCCTTGGATAAGCTGCTAAATTGGGCTCAAATTTTTCAGAAAATTCACATACTTAGCTTTAAACAAAATATTTTGTACAAAATAAGAGATCATTTCCTGGATACAGGACAAAATCTTGAGAAGGTCAAAGTAATAAAAAATCCTGAAATAAAAGAAGAGCTTTGCATAAATTCCTGGGTGACAAATGTCGCTAAGAAGCACATGCACTTTCCCAGCCTGACCCGGGGGTTGTGTCTTGTGCAGCAGGCTCAGGGGAGCTGAGGCGCCGGAACCTTCCGGTCCTGTGGTGGGGTCTAAGAACTGTCAGATTTCAGTATCATAATTTCACTTCTAACCTATTGGGACCAAGCTGTTTGGAGAATCTGATGAAAATTAGGGAAGCTCTTCTTAGCAAATGATTTACCCAGACACATGCATAATTTTACATATAATTTCTGGGACTTTGCTCTTCTACACACCTTCACGATGAGAGCCCTGTGCAAAATAGCAATCAGATGATATCTCATCGTGCTAATCAGGATAACTGGAGGAGAATTTACTAACAAAGTATGTTAGATTCTACAGCCTGATGTAATAAATTGCTATGAACTTGGTAGATCAGAACAAAAAAAACGTATTCTTAATTTTAGAGGCTGCAAGTCTGAAATCAGTCTCACTACACTGAAATGGAGATGTCACAGGGCCGCACTCTCTGTGGCGCCTGCAAAGGATGATCTATTCCTTGCCCATTCAGCTACTGGTGGCTGTTGACATCCCACAACTTGTGGCTGCATTGCTTCCGTTTCTGCCTCCCCCTTTTGTATCCCTGTCTTGTCTTTTGTTTGTTGTAAGCCTATTGGGACTGCGTTTAGGGCCTACAGGCACAAACCAGGATAATCTTCCCATCTCGAAATCATTTTTATTTTTTGGTGATACTGAGTATTGAACCTGGGACCTCTATGCTGGCCTGCATCTTGAGCTCCAAAGGAAGCTGCTTTTTAAATTTTATTTTGAGATAAGGTCTCGCTAAGTCACTAAATCGCCCAGGCTGGGCCCAGCTTGCAATCTTCCTGCCTCAGAATGCTGGGGGCACAGGTCTGCATTGCTGTACCCAGATCAAAATCTTTAATTTATTCACATCTGTGGGTACTTTTTTCCCTATAAGGTAAAATCTGTAGAGTCTAGGAATATCTTTGGGTGGCCATTATTCAGCTTACTTCACAAAGGGACTACAAAAGAAGCAAGATCTAGTAGGTGATTCACAGGTGGTGGTTATCTAGCAATGAAAGTGGAGAGGAATGATAGGCCCCTTGTTTTAAGGGATATCATCAGCTCGAGGCAGCTCTGGAAGGAAGGATCCAGAAGAATAGAGATGCTGATCACACTCTCTTGCTTCTCTATAATCTGTTTTCCATCTGTAGAAACTAACAGGGAGTCAGTGGGACACAAGTATCTATTGACTGAATGTGCGACAGTGAGTCTCTCAGGGCAGACGGCAGGGTAGACAGGGGTGGAGAGTAGTTCAGGAGAGGAAAGTGTGAGATTCTAGGCTTCAGTAATTGTCTCACAGCATCATGCATGGAAAAATTTCAGGCAATTTCTTTCCCTGCAGAAGTTTCAGCTTTGAGCATCTTTGCACATGAAGAACTATTGGCCTCTCTCTGTGTTGCACCTTGAGATAACTACTAGTGCTGATAAGACAGCCTATAAAGAAGCACTTTGGTCTCTTTTGTTTACCGATATTGTGGTAGCTCTAGAACAGTTCTTGGCACATAGTACCTGGTCTATAAGTAGTTGTTGAAAAAATGGACTTGAAACAAATATCTGTTGGTTACCTGAAACATTCCCCAAAATTCTCATGTTCAGAGGTGGCCCTCTTGGCAGGTGATTGGGTCACAGGGGCCAATCCACTGATGCGTTCATAGCTAAATGTGCTGTTAGGAGGTGGGCCTTGGTTGGAAGAAACTGGGGTGTGATGTGGAAGGGTGTATTCTCATCCCTGGCTTCTCCCTTCTCCCGCTGCACCCTGGCTGCCTTGGGGTGAGAAGCTCCGCTGCGCTCTTTTACTATCCCTGGAGCCAAGCAAAAGTGGACTAAAGCTTCTGGAAGCCATGAGCCAAAATAAACCTCTCCCCCTTTAAGTTGTAGGTGTTGGGTATTCATCCTGTGACAGCAAAGTGAAAAATACAACTTCATGCCACTCATAGCCCCTATGAGTCATTTGTGTTTGCTTCTCTCCTTTGCCCCACAAAGGTGAACTGTCCCATGAGACTTCGCTGCTCCACCCTTCTAGGAGACTGTGCTGATAATAGCACAAACCGCCTCCACGCTCTTATTCCTAAAGCAAGACTGGTGCTTTAACTGCCCTGAGCATAACTGCCCAATTCAGACAGAGTCACGCTCCTTAAGAATGTTACACAAGTAGAACTGATTCCTTTAAATGAAATCTTTCAAGGAAGCAAAGAGAATGCCCTCATATGAGAGTTTGGGTAACATCTTCACTTTGGAGTTGCTGCAGGGAAGGAGTCTGGGCATTGGATCGTCTCAATTTATAGGAAGAAGGGTGTTGAGAAAAAGTCCCTTGGAACCAAAGGCCGGAGAGAGACTGTGGAATGGGGCTTCCCCTAAGTGCAAGAGTACCTGCCTCGTTCAGTCAGGATGCGGCTCTGAAGGCAGCTGTGAGGCTGGGAGGAAGGCTGGGTGCCACCGGGTCTCTGTGGCACTGCCAGATCCCTATAGATACTGGAGGGTCAGAGGTCAACTGCCTCTGTGAGCCACTTGGGTTTTCAAGGGCTTGGACTCTTCAAGCTGGAGGATGGAGAAGCCCTTTCAGTGATCTACTGCCTTCGTGTCAAAATAAGGCTCCCCAGAATATTAGAGACTTTGTAAACCACAGTTTTCTACTGCCCCAGCCTCTTCTATATGTTTTCTAGTTTCTAGCTGTATTATTCCCATTTTTGAAAAGTAGTTAATTGTTTTATGTTACTTGACTTTTGTGTATTGTGTTGCCTACCAGTTATGTCTCAAACAGGGTACCTAGTCATTTAGTTAGGATGATGGTGCTGTAGTTTGGACCTTACCTATCCCCTAAAATCTCAGCAGGAAGGCTTGATCCTGGGCTTGACATTGTTGGGAAATGGTGGACCCTTTAAGATATAGGGCCTACTGAGAGGTCTTCAGGTCACTGGGGCCATGACCTTGAAGAGGATAGTGGGACCCCAGCCCCTTCCTCATCCTTTCTTTTTGCTCCATAGCCATGAGGTGCATAGTTCTGCAATACCACATGCTCTGCCATGATATATGTGCTCCCTTACCATAGGTGGAAAAGCAATAGGCTCAACAGAGCACAGGCTGAAACCTCTAAAACTGTGAGCCCAAAGAAACCTTTTCTCTGTTTAAATTGGTTATCACGGGTACTTGTTATAGTAATGGAAAGCGACTACAGATTGAATTTCAGCACATTTGGAGCATACCATCTTATTTCTTGATCAAAATTAATCAATGAATTTCTATCTTCACATTTTCCTAAGTAATACTGTCTGGCAACAGACACATACAATCTCCAGTGGCATTCATTTAAAATTCACTTAACGGTGCAATTTACCCAATCCTCAGACATCTCTGAGTCCAGTCAGCTGCTTTTAAATTTTAATACTCTCCATGACCTCACCTGTTACCTGATTTTACTTTTGACCATCACCTAAATGTCAGCCCCAACCTGCTCCTGAATGAGTTAGGGCACAAGAAGTGAATTGGTTGCCACATCTAAAATTTTGTAGCAAGTATAACCATCATTCCAAGAGGGGCAGCTTAGTGAGACTTATAGATGGATATTTTGTACTAAATTTTTGAAGGACAAAAGGATGGATTTGGTAGTAAATGAAATAATTTTTAAACTTACAAAAATGTTCCCTTCAAAGAGGACAAATTCTCCCTAATTCCTTAAATACTCCCTAATTGGGAAAGTAGTCTCGTAGACAAATACAGGATGATAAATGTTACTCAGAGGTTAAACTAATTACTCTTCCAGCCTGTCCTTGACACCATTTTCTGCTCAATATTGCCCTTGACTCAAAAAGACTTACATTTCCTATTTGGTGCTTGGCATGTCAAAACATGCATAAAACGTTAAACTGGAATTAATCCTGATAATTCTAGGCCTTTTTGAAGTCATTAATTATTTTAAAAATACAAAGAAATTCTCCTTTCTCCAGAAAAATGTACATAACTTCACACGCATAAAATTTGCATAATATTTCAGACTTTAGTTACCTAAGGGCCCAACATGTAGAAGTTATGTGTTAGGTATTAACAACTCTTGGTAACTGCCTCAGAAAAGCACTGTATTTATAGAATATTCTATAAGCCACCTTCTTGTTCTAGAATTTTATTTCTGAATTTGCTTTCCTTCACAGAGGGTTCCTGTATCTCTTATATCTGTGGTCATTTAGAGAGCGTCTCCCCTAGGTAATCTACAGTGGAAACATGAACTATGTAGACACACTGAAGTGACCTTTCCTTACTATGCCTTGCTCTGCAGAGGGACGGTTGATATATCTGCATGAGACAGACATTGCACAAGTGAGACAATTAAGCCAGTTTGTGTCATATTCTTGCAGGTGCGTAGCAGCCCAAACCTGGTGAATTTGTTTGTAGGCTTCTCTCTGTTCTCATAGATAGATACGTACAGAACACTAACACTGCTACTATGTTTTGAGGTACTGTATTCTGATTTCAGTAGAAGTATTTGAAACTCATTTATGCAGTCTTATGCAATCCACTAACATAGATAAACTAGTAACTATATTCATATTATAGCTTGGGCAGATGAAGTGTTAATTATACAGTGAATTTGCCAGCATTGCTCCACAAATCTGGAATGGCTAAGACGAAGTCCCAGCTCTCTGGTACCAGAATGATCATATTTTCTACAGTATTGGCTAGCTGTGATTTGAGTCTCATGAGCCCTTACCACACAGTCCACCTCAGTCCCCTAGGCTACCACAATTCCACACCATCCTTTCAGCAATGGCTCCATATTGTAGCACCTGAAGTCAAACTCAGGCCTGGCTCCTTTACTTCTATTGGGCAGTAAGTTGGTCACATGAGTTTTAAATTCCTTTCATTTTCCCACACAATAATAATGATATACCTTCCTCTGGACCCCTTAAGCAGCGTTATGCTCCTTAGATTACACATGAGAGGGCACCTGTTCCCTGCTGGTCTCTTCAATTCCATGGCTATTTTCATCCTCTGCTATCTTTTCCTTGGCAACTATTCTACCTCATACACATCGGTTTTTTGTTTTTATGTGTTGTTCGCAACATACATTGTTTTGTACATGTGTTTTTAACATATGTAACCTGCTTTATGTTCTTATCCTGTTGAGGTAATACTAGATATAATCATTGGTAGCGCTCACCCTTAGTAACTGAGCACAGTGAAATTTCTTTTTCACAGTATGTTACCCCATAATACTGAGTTGGATGTCTCTCCTCCAAGCAGCTGTTCAGGAACCCAAGCTCCTCCCATCTTGTAGCTCCACCATCCAAAGCGATGGCTCCCAAAGTCACTCTGAGGGTTGCTTCATTCAAGATGACTTGGAGGGGAAAAGAGGTTCTTCATCTCCTGTGGCTGCTGGGCCTAGCTCTATAGGATATATGGATATATATATGGATATATGGATTCCTTTTGTCTTTTTGGTGCCAGGGATTGAACTCAGTGCCTTGTGCTTGCAAAGCAAATGCTCTAACCACTAAGCCAAATCCCCAGCCTTATATGGATTACTTTTGAAGTTAAGGGCTTCTTCAGAAAATATCCAGTAGCTGAACAAATAATTTTTGCTCATGTCTACTATGTATACATTAATCTATTTATCAAAATTGCTTTGCATTCTCTTGGCAAGTCCTGTACAAATCTCCCTTGAAGAGCAAAGGGTCTCACATAGGAATGTTGCACGAGAAAAGTGAAACATAAACAAAAGCCAAACCAAAACAAAACAAAAATGATATGAAAATTTTGTGTTAATACAGGGAAAAAATACTGCCCAAGCTCAGCAGAAAGCATAAAAGATTTTGACAGGAGAGCTAGAGAAGGGTTCATATTTATTGCATTTACTTGAGAGAGGAAGGAGGGAAGGAACTTGAAGAAAGAAAAATGTCTACAAATCCAGAAGGTGTGAGAAAATGGAGCAAGTCAATGCAACAGCATTTAGGTCAGGGGACAGATGTTGATGGCCTTCACGTTAAGTTAGCAGTCTGGATTTATCCTGCTGTCAGAGTCTCGAATCCCATCCTGGGTTCGTGGGTGGTTTTGCAATTCAGTTGAACTTTGTACTCTTGAATTTTCTAATTTGTAAAACTCCCTTGATGATGGTTACTGACTTCACCTGGCATTGCTGTTGTGGAGCTCACACTGCAGTGTGAGCTGTTTACAGCCAAGAACCACTATTGTTTCTAGCACTCACTGGAAATGTGCTATTCCTCTGTGCTTTTGATTCTGTTGCTAGGAAATCTTAAATCTTTTATTGATTTTTAAACATATCACGTTTTCTTGTTTGTCCCTCTCGAAGGCTTAGGTCTGTGACTGTCATAACACACAACATGACAGAAACATCAAGCACTTATCAATATACAACTTGACTTCTTAATTAGAATTTAAAATAATTGGTAGTGGCCACGCCAGTAGGTAAAGGTAGCCTTTGGATCTTACTGATGAGTAAAAAGACAAAAGAAAACCTTCAGCTAATTATGAGGTTACCTTAATATCAAGAATTCAATGGATGTGTCACAGTCTGGAGCCAGAGTAGACAGTGCTCGGAGTCTCTATAGACTTGTCAGTGAAAGCTATAAAATACGTGAAAGACAGAAAGTGGATCTAGAAAGATGAGCCACAGGCAGAAAACAGGTCTAAACAGCTTTTCAGATTAGAGAAGTCAGAAGGCAATTTTAAAAAAATTAGTGCACATTGTATAATAATGGGTTTCATTGGGGCATTTTCATGTGGGCTTGTTACCTACTTTGATCATATGGGCCCATCCCTAACCCTTCCTGAACCTTCCTTCCCCCATCCCTGTCCTGCTCCTCTTGTCTATCTTTTATTTCCTTTCTCACTTCTCTAGATCCCATGTATGAAGGAAAACACAAGATACTTGTCTTTTTCTAAGTCTGTTACAGTGATACTCTCCAGTTTCATCCATTTTTCTGCTAATCACAAGATTTTAGTCTTCTTTATAGCAGAATGATATTCTGATCTATCTGTCTGTCTATCTATCTATCTATCTATCTGTCTGTCATCTATCATCTATCTATCTATCTATCTATGTCTATCTATTTGTATCTAGGCTGGTTCTATATCTAGGCTATTGTGAATCATACTGCAATAAACATGAGTATATGGGTATCTCTGTAGTATGCTGACTTTAATTCTAGAAAACAAGTTTTAAAGTCCTACTTATGATAAGAGCTGGTCAAAGAACTAGGGCAAGCACTGGACAGTCTGGTGAGCACAAGTTTGAACTGCAGGAAAGTGAGTGACATGAGACTCTCAGGTGGGAGTGTCAGAGAAACAAGCCGGGGTATGACTCATGGAAAGATTTTTGTAACAGGACATGGACCGAATCTACTTGCCAGAACAAGCACAGTTAGAAAGCTGTCCTAGCAGACTCCCAAATGTGTGTAGCTTCTGATACACAACAGAATGGGTCACAGGGCTGGGGGCAGAAGCAAGCCTGGTGGAGCCGCTCAGGCTCCTTGTTTCTTGGAGCTGGAGGGGACTGAGTCACCACGAATTCCTCGGCAATCACTGTGCCCGGGGTCAGAGGAGGAAGGGCTCGTGGGAACCGAGGTCATCTATGGGAGCAGGTTTAGGTTTACAAAGTCAGAAGAAAGTATGTGCGTGAGACAGTGAGGCTGACTGAACCGAGCTTGTGTGGGCCGCATGATAAGAACTCCACATAGAAGTGCTCTGTCTTTCACATTCTAGATCATTCACTTGCCATTCTTTGTTTCTTTATGATTATTAAATGGCATTCAAATATTGTTTTCTCAGTCAGATTGTCTACTCATTGACCCACTCCCCTCTCAGTCACTTGGTAATTCACCATAATTTGGTTTCTTTTAGTTTAAAACTTTATAAATAATCACTGGCTTCCAAATTGTCAAAACTAAGGGACACTTTTTGGACCTTCTGCCTCACTCGGCATGATCATTTCCTTACGTTTTTGGTATCTTTCTTCCTCTTCTGTAAGTTTTCCTTTCTCCACTTTTCTTCTTATATATTGGTAATAATTCTTACCACCTGTACATTTCCCTTGAGTGGTCTCCTTCAGGCCTGGAGACCTTGCCTTTTGTTTGCTAATATCATTTTCAAATTGATTTCTTTTGGCCCAGAGGATCCAAGGGGTTCGGATTTGTTTATCCAGTTTTCCATTTCTCAGTGCAACTGGCATGCTCTTTGGATATCTGTAAAGCAATAATTATAACCAATCTCGGCATTATCCTCTAAAACTAACCATTTTTTACTGTTTTACCTCACTCTGATATCACAACCACGTAGTCATTCATGCAGGTTGACCAGGCATCCCTAATTCCTTACATGTTTTTCTCCTCTAGTTCTTCAACATACACAGCTAAGTACTCTTGAATTTAGCTCCTAAATATTTTATGACTTTTGTTTCTTCTGTCCTCTCTTTTTAACTTGGCCTAGCTTGCCTATAGATTCCTCCTTCTTCTTCCTTTCTTTGGGAGTTTGACTTGTTGTTTATTTGCAAGATAAGAGATTGACTAACTTTAGAATAATGCAAATCTACTTTCTTATTTAATGAACCTATAATTAAAATAAGAAGTTGTGACAAATGCTTAGATTGGTGGAACAGAATGAGAAGCCCAGAATTATACTTAAATGCAACCTTACTGTCTGATAGAGGTGGCTTTCCAGATGAGTAGTGTAGGGGCATTGCATTCCTCATCTTACACTACAACACAAACATATTCTGGATGGATCAAAATTCCAAATTCATAGTATTAACCTTTTAATACTTTTAAAATGAAGTAGAGAAGAATATGACTTTTGGTTTAGGAAAAAATTCTTAAACCATAAATGGAAAGAAATGATTATTTTGAACTAACATTAAAGTCTGGGTATAACAAAACAAATGTTAAAAAATAAGTTTAAAAGTCCTACAGTAGACAAAGAGAATATATTTACAGCTTCAAATAAGTATGGCTCAGAATATATAAAAAAAATTCTTTAAATTGAGAAGTAAAAGTCAATCAAGAGAAAAGGGCAAAAATAAAATGAACAATAATATCATGGAAGAGGAAGTCTCAATTGTCAGTTATGAGATGCTCAACCTCACCACCGAAACATAAATTAGAACAAAAATGATAAATTATTTTCCAGGATCAAATTGTGAAAAATGAGATAGTTAGACAATGCAAAATGTTGATGAAGATATGAGGAAAAGGAAAGGTAGGAGTGGGTAGGTAAAACCAGACTAGAAAGAATTTAGCAAAATGGTAGATTCATACCCAGTGTCTCAGAAATATCTTTGCTGGGGTATGCCCTAGAGATACTTTCAGACATTGTGCACAAAGAGTAAAAAGGACTTTCACTGCAGCTTTATTTGTAGTAGCAAAAAACTGGAAACAATCCAACAATCCATGTTGAATATCCATCAATATGGCATAGTGGAAAAATATGTAACATCATGATGGGAAATTAAAAAAACAGGTATAGAATTAAGAGAACTGATAGGAAAATTAATTAACATCCTTTGAAGGTGTATTATGTGTCAGATAATGTTCTAATGTGTATGCATGTATTAATTTAATCATCACAATAAATCAGTAACACACAGAGAAGGGGAATAGGCAACAAGGAAGTGAATTTGCCCAGGCTTGCACAGCTAGTAAATAGCGGAAATTTAGGGTTTAAATTCAGGTAGTGGGACTTGAGTCCAAGCTCTAGCTATTCTGCTATGCTGTTTCTCAGAGTTCACACCTCATGATGCCTTTTGTGCTATTAAAATAGATACATGAAACATGCTATATATTATTCACAGTTAAAATGAATTTCTGAGTGTATGAAACATAGAAATATATATCGAATGTATAATGATGGCTTTCTAGGGAAGGGAAGAGGTATTTAGAAGAATAGAAAATTAAGGCAATGAATGTTTTTTGTTCTATTTAAAGAAAACACTTGAACCTTTATAACAAAATAATTGACAGATGTACATAGTATTCATATAGTTTTTTTATTAAATTACTTGTAGATTTAAAATTTCTTAAAAATAAAAAAAAAACTGATTAGCTTTCTTTAAGTAAGTTGCAGAAAAAATGTGTAGAAGTTGATCTTGATTTTGAAAATAATACAAATAGAGCACAAAGAATACCCAAAGATATTAGTAGTGGGTTCGTTTTGGGTGGTGGGATTGTAAATAGATCTTTGTTTTCCTCTTTCTTATGCTTTGAATGATTATTACAATAACACAACAGTAAACATTACAAAAATTTGTAAGTTTTATTCCCCCAGGTATATAGCTGGTAAATCTGCACAGTCTAACTTCAGGGTGTGTAATCTTAAATGCTGACCTTTACTATCGCCTTAATGAAGGCCCTGGTAATCTTTTCCATCTCCTTCATTCCCACAATCTTTGCTGAAGTTTAGATTTTAATAATATCTCCCCTGAAGCATGGTGATAGCTGTGTGACTAGCTGCCCATTTCTGTCTCATTCTTTCCAGTCCACCCTGTGCACAGCTGGTACCTTTTCTTTCTGACGGACCAGTCTTTTCCTGCCACTCTATTTCAGGTGTCTTTAGGATAAAGTTCACCTTCATCAGCAAGCACTGGAGCCCTTTCTTGGTCTCATGTTTTCTTTAATCCCTTACTTTGTATCTCCTGCCTCATCTCAACCTTTAAATTTTTCTCTAGAGTCTAAATGATGCAAGAAATCTATTGCTTTTCCAATAATCAATGTATCTCCATACTTGGCCCCCATCCCCAACCTTTGCCCTATTTTAGCCTGCTTGACTCTTTTTTTTTTAAATTGGTATGTTTGTGATATATAACAATTACATTGTCTTGAGGGATATATATACATATATATATACACATATGCATATCTTGATCATTTTTGATCCCTCTTCCATCTTTCCTCTTCCCTTATCCCCTTTCCCATCTCCAAAAATTCTGCATCCTCTCTTTTCTACCGTCTCTCCTTTATTTTACTCTTCAAGTTATTTATATTTTAGGATTCTCGTGTAAGAGAAGCCATGCAATATTTAGCCTTCTGTGTCTGACTTACTTCATGTAACATCATGGTTTCAAGATCCATTCATTTTCCTACAAATGACTCAAATTCATCCTTCTTTATGGCTGAATAATACTTAATTGTGTACAGCAGGAGTGATCAACATATATAGTGAATGTTTAAATAAAAAATTAGAGTGAAAGACTTGTTGCCATCCATTCCCCCTCCATATGCTCACCCTCACTTTGAACACAATCATCCCATTTTTCTTACCACTTTCTGAAGCAGTTCTGGAAGTCTTCTTTTGTGAGTGACTTTACCATGTGTGATTAAAAAAAAAATTGGTGAATGCTGCTGCCAAGTGCTGTCCAAGGGAGAGGAAGACTCAAAAATACATTATAGTGTGTCCTTAATTCATCAGATCTAGTACATGGGACTTCTGGCTCTTTCCCAAAGTCAAAATGACCATGAAAGGTAAACATTTTGAATCCACTCAGGACATTGAGGTAGCTATGACAAAGCAACCAAAGGCACGCATGGGCAAGAACGATGGGCTAAGTGTGTTTAAAGTGAGGGGGAATATTGTGAGGGGGATTAATAACAATCTGTCTTTTACTGTAATGGATCTAAAAAATTTAAGCACTCACTTTTTCCATCATGCCTCTTTTTTGGGGGGAGGATGCTGGGGATCGAACTCAGGGCTTTGCACTTCCTAGGCAAATGCTCTACCACTGAGCTAAATTCCCAACCTCCATGCTTCCTATGTACCTCATTTTTTTATTCGTTTGTCTATGGATGGGCATCTAGTCTGTCTCCAGAGCTTAGCTATTATCGATCGCATGCTCTAAACAGAGATGTGCATGCTTCACTATAGTAAAATGTCTTCAACTCTTTCAGGAAAATACCCCCAAGAGGTGTAGCTGCGTCAAATGGAATTTCTGTTTAAAATTTTTTTTCAGAATCTCCATGTTGATTTACATAGTAGTTGTTCTAGTTTACATTTCCACCAATCTAAGTAACTCTTATTCATCAATTACAGGTGAATTTTTTTTAAAAATTGAAAACATTTACGCAGCTACGCATCCTTAGCTAAGGTGGTGGTAACCCTCTCTTCCTCCACAGCCCCATCTACAGTGCTGCATTTGTCCCTCTGGGAGTAATCATTGGTTTTCCTGTCTGTTTCTGACTAGATTTTAGGAAGCTTTGGGGCACGAATCCTGTTCTAGTGCTTCAGTGCCTGACCCCAGGAGGCGCATGGTATTTTTTGAATGATTTACTGTGTTTTGGCAGCATGACAAACCCTCAGTCCAGGATGGTGAGTGGCTTTGCTAGGCAGAGATCCTGCATCGAAGAGGCCAACTTGGTGTAAGTCAGCCACCCATCACTGTGGTGCTGCGGACCCTTTAGCCTCTGCAGTGTTCCAGAGAAGTGACCTACTTTCAGAATCTCTTTATAATTCCAGAATGAAATTCGAATTTACAATAGGAGGGGGAGTTGTCTCAGTAGAGGCAAACATCAGTTTTCAGAAATCCAAGATAATAAAAAATGAAAAATTGAAGAAACGAGAACTGCTGACAACAACATTTCAAAAGTAGGACAGTTTAGACAAAGCTACTTGGAGGAAGAGAATACTCAGTGTCTGGAATTTTCTACCTGTTTCACAAAGCTCCTTATCTGAAAATGACACTGTAAGCTTTTTGATCATGGGCAGGATATTGGTGGGACATTTTCTCACTTGGATTGTTCCACTGTTTGCTCAGTGTCTGTACCCAAGGAGGAGGGTTTGGCTCACAGTTCCCAGTGGGTTCAGTCCATAGCCTTTTGGCTTTAGAAATAGCATGCTGGAAGACTTGGTTGAGAATAGCTGCACATTCCATGGTGGCCAGAGAGCAGAGAGAGAAGGGAGCAGCTGGGGGCAATAATACGCTCTTCAAGGTCACATCTGCAGTGACCCATGTCCATCCAGGCCCTACATCCCAGCAGCAATTTCAGCTTCTGAACTCATCAATGGATGAATCCACTGATCAGTATACCACTCCCATGATCCAAGTGAGATTTTGGGGGACACTGTAGATTTAAACCTTATTATATTCTAAATAGGCAATATCATGAACTTATCAAGTTAGACATAGATCTAGTTTATGATCTAAAATGACTTAAAATTATATAGCCTCAACAAGCAAAACTCTTCATCGTGGTTCTGCTTCTCTGGAGGAATTCGTCCCAGAGCTGATTCCAGGTCTTTGTTGAACTTCAGTCCCGTGGCACTGGCTGACATCTTCCTCTTATCCCAGGGGTTCAGGCTGCCACGCGAGATGTCTAAAGTTTCCTGGCGACCATCATTCCCCCAGTGGACTGAGCCCCAGAGTGACAGAGGCAGGGGTCTTCAGCAAATATCCAGCAGCCTTTTTAATTTTAGCCTTGCATTTATTCTTACATTCATTTAGGCATTATTTCCTTAAAAAAAGAAAAAACAATTTTCTCTTTATCAACTCAGACTAGGATCGGAAGGTTAATCAAGTATCAGTCTCAATTTGCTTCTTATCATTTTTAATTACTTTAAGAATCAGCTGCCTTTTGCTTCAGAGTAATGTTTAATATAGAAATGTCAACAAAACTTCTTAGTTTTCTCATTTTATATGAAAGACGTATCGATCACTTGTGTATTATGAAAACAATGGAAATAATAATACTAATAGTTAACATAGTCAGCAGTTGCTATGAGCCATACAGTTTTAGTATTTTGTACATTAATTTTTACAACAATTGTATGAGGTAGGTGTCATTACTGTTCTTGTCTTTTAGATAATGATACTGAATCACAGAAAAATTAAATGATATTTTATTTTAACTCTATAGGAAAACCCTATGGCAATAGTTACCTAAGGCAGGGATTGTTGCTGCAAGTAATGGTGATTAAAGAACCCAGGCCAGAGTCTGGACGCGACTTGTCTCAGACTTTGAGGCACGGATCCTCCTTCCATGATAATGTGATCAGTAATAGGTAGAACCTGACTATCTTGTGCTTTCCCCCTTCCATCTAGTTTACAGATTCTTACTTTAAGAGCTTTTCAGGCACAGATGTCTCAGAAGAAAAGACGAGGATCACTGAGCTTTATGTAATGAGATCATTACTTATCTCTTGACTTATAGAAACAGATATAAATGTATATGTCTTCATGAAGCAAAGGGAAATTTGAATATCTGAGCTATGTGGATTTTTTGTTTTCGGCACTATGCCTGCGGACAGTCTTGCTGTGGTTGCCTTCTCAGTAGGAGGTAATCCAAATGCACATTCATATCTGCCCCAATTCCTGGTCCCAATTTTGGCTTCACTCATCTTTCTTTATCCTTCAAACTCAATCGGGTTATCTTTGTGTAGGTTTCCATAGTGACCATTAATTCTCCAGTCAAGATGGATCTGTAGGCCGAGGAGCTCATATATAGCTCATGAGGTGCAGGATTTTCCTGGAGGAACATTAGGAAACTGAACTCATTTACATTTTTCATTCATGCATTCTGTGCACCAATGAGGAGATTCTATCAGGACTTAATTTAGGTCAGATTTTAAGTTAGACTCCCTTGTAACGGAATTGTAAAAGTGTCTGCTCTTAAAGATTTGACAGTCAGTAGGGAAAACTGACTTTGATCTTTGATTCCATAATGCTTATATTTTTGAATAGAAAAGTATGTGAAGAATTTACAATAAGGTATTAGCACTTCTCTCTAGAAGGAAGGAAAATGGTCATTTAATCTTTTTGCTGTGTTAACTGCATAATCAACTTTCTTCCATGCACACACAGCGCTTGTGTCTTACTCTGTTTTGTGTTGTTAGACAGAATACCGGAGAGCGGGAAACATCACGGACTGAAATTTATCGGCTCACGGTTCTCGACATGGGGAGGTCCAGTGTCAACATGCCAGCCTGTGGCGCGGGCCTCTTCGCTGTACCAGCATCACGTGGTACAAGGCGAGAGGAAGTCGCAGGGGCCAAACCCACCCATGAGGACGAAGCCCTCAGGGCCTGTCACCTCACAGGTGTCCTGCCTCGCAGTACCGTTACAATGGCAACTGCGCTTCAACATGAGTTTTGCAGGCGACCAACATTCAATCTACAGCAGCTTGTTAAGTAATAAAAGTTTATTTTTAATAGTAAAAATAACCTGCTGGCAGCAGGTAAGTACATAGAAAGTTATATCGATCATAAAAATGCTGTTTGATCAGAGAAGAGAGGATAGCAAGCCCCGTCTGTGAGCCAGATGAGACATCATAGAGGAAATGAGCTGGAATTAGTCTGGGAAGAATGAGGAATTTTACTTGGCAGACAGATTGTGGGGAAGGACGTGCTAAGCAGAAGGAATAGAGTAAGTGGAGACAGGAAGGAACAGACTTGCCATAGATGAGGGAGGAAGGTTCTGGGGTAATTAGTGGGGAGATGGTGCTGGCACGAGTGTGCTGATCAAGAGGCGTGGCTTTAGAGCCAGAGGTTCTGGGTTCAAACCCAACTTCTCCACTTTACTTCCTGTGTGACTCTAGGGGACTCTCTTGGGACTTCTGATTTCCTCATTGGTTAAATGTGTCTTGTGGAAACACCTGCCTGCTAGCCCAGAGGATTATTGCGAGACAAAAAGAGGATGTGTTTAATTATAAAGATTATAGAGAAAAATATACAGGAAGATGCTGTTGTCATTCTCTGTAACATCTATTGGAAAATGTTCTGCTTTGTTGACAAATTACTGTTTTCTTGATATTTTAATTAAATTTTTATGGTTATTTGACTTTTCTTAAATCGTTTTCTCAAACGACATGCTAGTCAGGTTTAAAGTACAATAACAAGGGTACATAGAAATATATGTTTTATGCTTTACGGTTTAGTCATGAAATCGGTGAGTAGCAGCTACCACAGTGGACAGGACTTGCCCCTGGGGAGAGGGTGGCGCAATCAAGGAGCTCCCTCGCTGAGGGCTCGGGGTGGTGGGTGTGATGGGATGGGTCTGTCCAGGGTAGGAAGAGTCTTGGGTTTATAGACAGGCGTCAGGCAACGGCAAGCTGTGCTACAGGAGTAGAAGCTGACTGCAGAAAAGACTTGGTATGGAAGGTGGAGGATGGCAAGGACCGATAATGAAGGTTGGCTTGGGTCTGACCAGTGTTTTGCATGTCAGACATGGAAGGAGTCTAACTCATCCCCTGTGACAGGTGCAAGACGGGAGATGAAACCCAGACTAAGCAGCTTCCCACAGCGTGTTAACCCGAAGACTCAGGCATCATTCTGAGGGGAGCGGTCTGGAGTCCCGATACTTGATTTGCTCTGCAAAGGCTTTGGTTTCGTCAGTGTTAGCAACCCACTCTCCCTGATAATTTTTCTGACAATAGAGGTTTGTATTTTAGTTATGAGGAGTATAAAATTTTATTTTCCCAGAAATTAGACATCTTTCCAAGGCTCAGTCTCGTCATCTGTAAACTGGGATATTATTGGTGGTGATCTTTGAGTAACCCGGGGATGCTCACGTCTGTTAGGACTGTAATGCAATTGAAAAGCTGCAAAGATGGTCACTATATCAGGAACACCAGCCAGCATGACAGTAAAAGCTTCTCCAACGTTGTTTTATCAAATCTCTTTCACATTAAACAGAAAATTCAGATCAATGAGCTCTTGAAGCACAGCAGGTCTCTGGACAGGGAGGCGCTGCTCGCTGCTTAGCAATCTCTCTGGCTGTGGAGTGCAAATGAAAAGCTGCAGGGCGGCCGAGCAGTTTCAAGAGGAGCCATGAAAAAGCAGCTGTCTTTTCTGCAGAGGGAGGCTCAGGACAGAGAGAGGCATCGCTAGACAATGCAGCAGTCTTTGGGGTGTGGTCAGAAATTTGTTGTCATCTAAGGACACAGTGCTGAAACGTGACATCCTTTTTTAGATGGAACAGATTTGGAAGATTTTGAGCCTGAGATCTACAGCAAACAGAGCCATCTCTGCTACCAATAACATCATCAATATCTTGAGTAAATATTTACAAGTATGTGATTTTAATTTTTTCAATCATATGATATTTATAAATAGCAATATTCTTTCTGAATCCAAATACCTATAATATATATATAAATGACACATTCAAATAGAAAATTATTTGAGACACAAGTTTTCATTTATTTTGTTGAGAATAAAATATTTCAAAATATTTTCTTTTTATTCATACCTATATAAGCCAAAAAATCATTTTTTCTTATTACAGCATGCTGCCTTAAGAGATCATATTTGGGAGTTCTTGTGAACAATTCTAAATATTTGTACACATTGTAAGATAGAGAATCTGATTATTTTCTCATCCAGATGAAATTTATAAATCATATATCATCTTGCAGTCTCATAGTGGTAGAATATTTGTATATGACTTTGAAGGAAAGTGAAGGAGACTTTCTGTTCGCAGAACCTTTCTGGTTACTTAGTTTACTCCGGATCACTCTCACGTTCTCATCCTGATTTTATTCTGAGCTAATATCACTGACCCAAATACTTCTGAGTGACAGATTGTTCTGTCTTGGATGTGAAATGTAAATCGCTTTCCCTTGACTGTCTGAGTCAGGAGTCACACAAAATCTTTTCTGGAACTCTGATTAAGACTACAGTTGTCATCCATCTCTGACTTGAATGCAGTGTGTGTTTGCCTTTCATTTGACCTCTATTCCTGGTTAGATTCAGGCTTACATTTTTATCAATATCATAAAGAAGTCCTTAGTCTACTAATAAATAATAATCGCAAGCAGATAAGGGCTGCCGTGGGAGGATGTGCAGCATTACCCGATGCCCTGACAGTAGCACGTATTTCTCCCAAGGCTTTGGAGTGGAGTCAGAAGAGTGACTCTTCAGCAATGTAGGGAATATGTAGGCAGACCTAAGGAAATTTTGTCTCGGTTAACTTTCTATATCCCCCATGGAGAGATAAGGCGAAAGCCTAAAGATGTTAATAGTCATTACTTTACCATCAGTGGCCATCAAGTCTTTAAGGTTCTACCATTTTTACCAAGGTGTGATGTTCATTTGCAGGCAAATCTTGGAGTTTCAGGAGAGTCCAAGGTCTCAGAGTCACCCTAACGTGGTGGAGTAAGAATACATAAGCTCAGGATTCAATAGATCGAGGTTCAGATTCTGACTTGTTTTGACAAGTTGTTTAACCTAATTCTGGCCTAAGTTTCCTTTTTAAAATAGGTGTTAGGATTGTCACTAAAGTTCTTTGGATTAAATGAGATAGTGATTATAAAGAACCCAAAGCAGTATATATCTGACTCAAGATAAGAATTTATTAGGTGGTACATTATTAAAATAATGAACAACTATAAGTTCTTTCATAATAAATCCATACAAAACCCTTAAATAACAAACCTCGCTAAATTGACAATGTATAATATTTAATCACAGCCCCTGGAATCAAGGAGAAATTTAAAAATGTGACAGGGAAATCATCAGAAAGGGCAAATATGGTGGTGGGTGAGAATTTTCTAAGTAGTGTCCAATCAGGAATATTTTCCTTTTTCTCAATCTAGGGACCATTAACTGTGCCTCATGCTCCCCTCCAGCAGCACACACAACAGTCTGCAGTAGAGAGACGTGAACACCGTAGTTGTGAGGCCATCTCTTCAGTACTGTATGTGTCAAGCCCAGATAAAATAGTGAACGTCAAGACACAACAATCTGAGGTTTGCACCTTGAGCAATTAGGGAAGCAGAGAAAATCTTTTGCAATGAGCAAAACTGCTCTCATTTAATGGAGCAGACTTGTGTGGGTCAGCTGGGGACACAGATCAGTGCGGAAGGAGGAAGTAGATAAAAACAATGACTCAGAAAAAGAATGAACTAGTCCACAGCGAGGCTTAAATTTAGTGATGAATGGGTATTAGTTGTAACTGATGAACAGGGAGTAAAGAAATATCATTCAATCCATAATGCAGATTAAATTGTTTTCAAGTTGTTATTTTCCTTTTGAAAAAAATCCCAAATAGAAAGTACTGTAGTTTCTTCAATGAAGAAATATTCCTTCTAGTTTTTTTTTTTTTTTTTTGCTCCTTTCCAATTGGTACTAGAGAAATATCAATTTGATAGTCATGTTTCTGGAAAGTGAACTATATAGATGGCTTGCAGTGGAGTGAGTACACTCTGAAAAACACATTGTAAGTTGAAAATATTATTAATCAAAAATGCATTTTGTACATCTAAATTGCTAGTTTAGCAACACAATTCACTGCAGGGTGTGGGCTGTTTCCCTTTGCAATACTGTGACTGACAGAGAGCTGAAGCTTGCTGCCACTACCCAGTATCCTGAGAATATTGTACCACAAATTACAACTCCAGGGAAGGATAAAAATTCAAAATCTGAAATATAGTTTTGTTGAATGCATAATGCTTTTGCATTCTGGCAAAGTAAAAAAAAAATCTCTTAAATTTGACTACTGTAAGTCAGGGACCATTTGTTCTTGGTACGAGGTGGAATCACGGAAGTAATGCTCTAAAATGGCTTCTGGAAACCTGCTGCCCACTGTGATTCAGGCTATGTCATGGGAGTCCCCATTTGTTGGATTTCTGGAAAAAGTTCCAGCTGACGATTTACTATTACAGTGATTTTTCCTTGCTAGACATTTCTCTCAGAAATCTTATGGGTAGGCGTTAGTGTGACCTGAGGCTGGATTCAAATATTTTGGATCTCTTTGCCCATAATACCACTGTTACAGCTTTGTAATGCTAGCTCAGTTCTAACATAATCATGTGTCTTGTTTAAACCCACATTGTAGTTTTGAGGATGAGTCTGCATACTGAAGAAGGTTGGACAATTATATGAATAAGAAGAAATCAAACCTGTCATTATTCCTAAGTATGAGATAGGAAAGCAAGTTCAATTACTGTTAATGTGGACTTGGCTTTAGATAACGCTTAGGTAAGAACATTAATTGGCCCCTTTCCACACTGCTGTAACTTTAAAGTTTGGAATTTGTTTTGTCATAGGGAATACTGATTTGTTTTCTGAGATAATCCTGTGTTCCTCTCCTTGTACCCTGACTACGGCCTAAAGCCAACTGAGGCCTCTTTTTTTTTTTTTTTTTTCATTGATTATTGCTAAAGAAACACTTGCTGGAGTTTTATTAGAAGGAGCTGAGGACAAGCAACATTGAACTAAGGCTTTATCTCTCATCTGAAAAGAAGAATTAAAGGAAAGTTGGCAAATGGGGGGCTTTGGAAAGAGACAGTTGAACAAAGAATTTGGAAACAGAAGAAAATACTAGGGATGGGGTATGCAAGGGAAATCTATATTTGTGGCTGTCCCTAGATCTATTACTGTTTTCCAAATAGTGGTCTTTGACTCATTATTATGCCATAAAATCAGTCTACTGGGTTAAGGCAGACAATTAAAAAAATAAAAAAGAACAAAAATGTGTATCTCATATAGCAATATATCATGAAACATGTATACATTTCATATGATATATGTTTCTTTCTTTGGGTTGTGGCAAAAAAGCTTGAAAGACAAACTTTTCTGGGACATAAACTTCATGAAGCTCTCCATCTGTATATTTTATTTCCTCTGGATTATGATCTACTCCCTTTTCCTCTATTCCACAGGGAAAGAACTTCTAAAGACAGACACCAGATATCAGAAAGATAAAAATGGGATTAGCAATAGCTGTTGGTTATGGTCAGAGATCAAGAAATCCACGCAGGCCATTTGCAACACAGGGCTTTGTTATGGGCTGAATTGTGACCCCTCCTTTTATATATTGGAGTCTTAATCCCCCATCCATCTCAGAATGTGACTGTATCTATAGCTAGTGCATTGGAAGTAGTAATGAAGGCTGAGTGAGGTCATTGGGGTGGACCTTAATCCAATATGACTGGTGTCCCTGTAAGAAAACATAGATACACATGGAAGAAAGCCTGTTGAAAACACAGGAGGTGAAGACTGCCAACCATAAACCAAGGAATGAAGGCTCGGAGAAACCAGCCCTGCCGATATCCTAGTAGCTCCCGGAATTGTGAGAAAATAAATTTCAGTTGTTTAAGCCACTTAATCTATGGTACTTTGTTATGGCAGTGAACGAATAGACACAGTTTTGAGTGAGACCTATCTTTATTTAACCATCACAGAACCTGATAAAAATTCCCTATGTTGCTTTCTTGTCCCTTCTTTGTTTTTCTCTCCTCTTGAGAGTCTGAGTTCTTGGGCTTAATATATTTATTTTTAATGTACTAGTTGATATTACCTCACCTCTTTGTCGAAGGTTGGTTTTATTCTTAACTTTCTTTCAACATAGATTCCTCAGGTCATGTTTTGGTATTGGCCAAATTAAGATTTATACAGCTGGCTAACATTATCCCTATTTTCCAGCATTCTTTGCAATTACTCAGATCACTTGGGCTTGGCGGTTTTTTCCTAGGGAAGAGCCTGTAAGTTATTTTCCTAAGTGACTTGATTTGCCTGAATAAATATTTAAAAATAAATTTTACTGTGTGTATTTAAGATATATGACATGTTATAAAATATGTATAAAGAGTTAAATTATGACTAGAGTGAAATGAATTAGTATACCGATCATTTTAGTAACTTTTGACTGTGCCCTCTTTTCTTCATTATTCACTTTTCCTAACTCTAGAAGTATTGTATATTCACCTCCAGCTTTTACCAGCTCAAGATGACGGTTCTTATTTATATTTTTGCCTTCTTCCACCATAGAAATGATCTCCTGATCTGCCTTTTTCCATATCCCCATTGCTACACAGATCTGCACTTCCACCCTATTTCCACCTCCCTCCCCCATAGAGTTGACTAGGTCTGAAAACATCCACAATGTCCTGGGAATCCCTGTTCTGTCATGTATGAATGGCCCTGTGTCCTTACACCTGCAACCCAAGGGCTTTTCCCTTCCGCTGACACCACCTAACCTCAGGCTTTCTTGCTTACCTCAGTGACTTTGCATTTCCTCGCCCTTTTGTCCTCCTCAGTGATGCTGTGGTTTGGGTGTTGTTTGAGTGTGTCCCCCAAAGCTTCATAGACTGGAAACTTGGTCCCCAGTGTGCGGATACTGAGGTGGTGGAATCTTTAAGAGGTAGAACCTAGTGCAAAGTGATTAGATATTTGGGGGCATTGTCCTTGGACTAGATTAATGTAGTTCTCACAGGACTGGACTAGTTCCTACAAGACTGGGTTGTTTTGGTGGATCACCAGGAAAGCCTGAGCACCAGGAAAACTGATGTAGATCTATTCCAAAGGACAGAGAGTCCAAGATCAGGGAAGACCCAGTTTGCTTGAGTCTGAAGGCAGGACAAACACCAGTGTTCCAGTCAAAAGGCAGGAAAAAAACCCTTGTTTTACTTGGGAACTGTCAGATTTTTTCTTCTATTCAGGCCTTTAATGGAAAGAGACCCACTGTGGTGGACTTATTGTGGCCAACTTGAGCAGGAACACCCAGCTGAACTGAGTTGGTGTGGTTCCAGCTATAGAAGATCCACCTGAAGGTTATTGCCAACAACACAAAGGAGAATGAGAGCAGAAGATGGCACACCTGTTTCCCAGGAGAAGCTCTGTTGTGGTTGGTTCTCCTTAAGGGAACTCATCTGTTCTTGTAGAACGAGCGAGGGGCTTGCTGTTTTCGGGGATGGCTGCTGTTCGCTTCAGGAGAGCTCTGGTCTTCATCTCTGCTGCTAACATCGTATCCTGGTTGCAGTATAGATTTCTTCGGCCTTCTAGTGCAGACATGGATGTACACTGGACATTGCTGTGGGCTCCCAGCCCTTGACTGGATCTTTTGGGTCTCCAGTGCATAGGTGGGTGTTTTGTACTCTTCCTGCATTTGACTTTTGTGTGTGAGTGTTGTAACTTGCACTTGTCCTGTGTTAAATCTGCTCTCTTGCAAACCTTGGACTCTAGAAAAGTAACTAATACGCCCATTTGCATTGGAGAGAACAATATGCTTTACTTAGCCTACTAATTCAAAGGTAAACCTCATCCCAAACCACTCACAGAAACACTCAGTATAATATTTGCTCAAATATCTACATTTTCTTTTGTGAGATTCCTAGGCTAAGAAAGTTTATTCTCAATAATATATTAAAGAAATATTTATTTGAAACTTAGTTTTCTTGAATGTGAAGTCTCGAGTAATTTCGGATGCCCATTAGCTGGATGAAAATATAATTTTCCTTGTTCAAAAAGTATTAGATGGTCTAACATGTACTCACCAATAAAATGGGTACTTAATCAAATAAATGTGTCATACATGGTGTCAGGGCTCTTGGAGTGTATAGTCTGAAGACACAGCATGTACGAACCCAGTTTATCTGTGATGTGATGATATCAAGGCTGTCACGATATCACGGGCTCTGTGATAAAGTTAGTTGTGACCTCAAGATGCCTTCTTAACAGTTGGCTTTTATTCTAGAATGTTTCTTCTGGGTAACTTTGAAGCTTGTTATGTTTTTGCTCCCGTTTTTGCTCTCTGTGTGTACCAAAGAGGTCACTTCTCACAGAATGACAGAGTGCAGTCCAGTAAGCAAATAGGTGTTGAGAGGTGTTTTGGCCCCGCCAGTCGTGATCTCCGTCACTCCTTGTCCACCCAGGAATCTTTGTAACTGAAAAGTCAAGATGAAAAATGACCGCTGCACAGAGTTGTCTCTTGCTGAGCTACCACACATCATTTGAACGTGGGTTGCTACAGAAATGCCAATTGTCTAGAAGTCATTTTAGATTGCTGTGACCTCTGGACCAAACAGTGTCACACCAAACAATGTCATCTGAGAGTCCTGCTTCCTTCATATCACTTTCCGCTTAATCCCACATTTACAGAGTGTTGAGATTTTTTTCCTGGGAGCTATGTACATGATTCCTGCCCAAAGGTACTATTCAGTTTTTAGAAACAAAAGAAAATACACACAATGAGCTAGTAAGTGCCATCGAAGAAGTGCCAGCAAGGACCTACAGGGACTCAGAGGTGAATGAGATTAATTCTGACCTGAAGCACATGTAGGAGACCTTGAATGAGCGTGAATAGTACAGTTTGGGCAAGATGATCACAGGTAAATTTTGTTGCATGTTTCCAAAATAGAAAATAGAATAGAAAATAGAGAGTGAAAGCACAGAAAAAGAGGCAGGGGAGAATTTCTGGCAGATGATATCGGGTGGATAACTGTGGCTGTACGAGATCACTGCACATTCATGGCTGGTCTTTAGAAATAAGGCATCTGGACGCTGCGGCAAAGCAAGTGTTCACAAATAGGGGCTGTGGTGGCAAAGGTGCTGTTTAAGGAAACCAACTTGGGAAGCAGCGGGGGGGGGGGACTGGACTGTGTGGGAAGAGCGGGGCAGAGTTTCCTGGGGGCGGCTTCCTTGATCAAGAAGAATTTGAAGTATTTATACGAGGTACTCACAGGCAAAGAACTAGCACGGATAAAGTTATATAGATCTTTGATGAGCGATTCATTAAAAGACTTAATGTTTCACTGCATTGAAAAAAGCTTCATGGCTGAAATGTATTTCTCCATTTAAAATGATTTTAATCTTTTTTCATCTTTGAAATATTCCCCTTCAGTCACTTATATTTGGTTTCCTTTCTCTTTTTTGTCTGCTCCCTTATCTCAGCTGTTATATATGTTGGTTACTCAGGACCCATATCCTTGCACAAAGATACATCTAGAACTTAACATAAAAGAGGTGTTGGAGGATTTCAAACTGTGCTGCATAAGGAAGGGCGATCTCTCAGGAAAGTGGTAACTGAGGAAAAGGGGGTTGTGATAATGAGAACAAAGGAAGTAACACTACTTAAATGCTCTCTGAAGCACATTATTTTTTCTATTACTGTAACTGAATACCACAAACTAAGTGACTTATAAAGCATAAGAGTTTATTTCACACACAGTTCTGGGCTAGGAAGGCCAAGAGCATAGTGCTGGTGGCTGAGGGTCTCTTTGCTGCTTTGTAACATGGTGGCGTGTGTCACACGGTGACACGCAGCAAGCCTGGTAGCTCGGGCTTCTCTCCTGCCATACCAGGGACCTTACTCTCATGACCTCACCTACCTTCACATGCCACTAGCAGGAATTAGAGGAGTAAGTTTCTAACACATGAAATTTTGAGGGACACATTCAAGCTGTAGCTGTTACAGGGACATGAAACCATCAGAATTGGGTATATATCTCGGAAGGCCTGATGTTCTTATGCGATTTCATTTAATCATCTTAAACAGACAGATGAGACTCAGAAAGGTAAACAACTTGGTCAAGGTTACAAAATGAAGTGCATGCTACATTTGAGTCTAGGTCTTTCTTATTTTACCACCTGCATTCTATGGCCTCATTACCTTTTTCCTTTTCTGTGAGATCGAAAGAAAAATCATGCATAAAAAAGTGAACCTAGCCCGGTGTGGTAGTGCACACTTGTAATCCTAGCACTCAGGTGGCTGAGGCAGGATAAGCGTGAGTTCCAGATCTGCCTGGGCTATATAGTGATCGCAAGGCCGGATTGGACTACATAAAAAAAGTAAACATAATTGGAGGACCATAGAATTCATATTTTCTCATTCTAGTTACCTGATGCATGGCCTGTTTTTAAATATTGTATTCAGGGGCCAAGCACATGAAAAACTGTATATTTTATTTAGAAGTTAACAGAGTATAATGTAGTGATGTCAGCTTGTGTAGATGTGATATTAATCTTGCTTGTCAATTCGATTGGCTTGAAGATACCTAGGAAATTAATAAGCACACTTTCGGATGTGTCTGGGTGGGTCTTGGGGTGTGATTGTGGGGACGGTATCTGGTGTCCAGTCCTGTCCTCTCTGCTCTCCTTGCTTCTCGGTGCCATAAGTTGAGCAGCTGGCCATGGACTGAAACTTTTGAAATTGTGAATCCAAATAAAATTGTTCTCCTTTAAGTTGTCTGTGCAGGTATTTTGGTCCCAGCAGCAGAAAACAGACTAATACAGCAGAAGCCAATGACAGAGGCACCAAGAGCCAAGAGATTTCTCATAAAAGGGAAAAAAGCAGAGGTTTATGTAAAGGAGAGGAAATTAAATTGCATTGAAAAGGGAGTGGCAAGCTTATTTATTTTTTTTTTTTGGTTTGTTTCTTTTTAGAGAAATTTATGATCCAATAAAATTTATTTTCTCAAGCGCACTATATTAATGCAATAACTCAGCCCACATTTATGAATTTTTCATAGAAACAGAAGCTCTGATATTTTAGAATTAAGAAACTTAATTTGGGGGTTTCCTAGGCAATGACTGAAAATAAGAGGAATGCAGTATGACAGTAGAATACTTGCTTCTCATTACTGCAAACCGTATAAAGACTCTTCTTTGGTAATAAAATACTTAATGTCGACATATTTTTACACAGAAAAATGAATAGATAAGAAAAGAAGAATACAGATGCATAACAAACTGCCTGAAAAGCAAAGAAAATTAGTGCCCACCAGAGATTTATTGTACAGAAAAGCAGAATAGATCCAAACCGAAATTTTACTGGAAGTTTGAGATTAAATGGAATGTGAACATTTAATTTGATTGTCATAAATGATAATTGAGAGTATCTATATTAAAATATTTATTGACAGTTTAACGAGTTCTGTTCACACTTACTGATGACTTCTTTGATTCTTCTGATCACTTCAAATTACAAAATTTTAATGTGGGAATTTCCTGATGTTTAAACTGGGGCATCATTGGATTTCTAATACATGGAAATTTAGACTCAAAAATTTAATTTAAATAGAAATGTATCAAAGTTGAAGTGGTAATGTGGATTTAACAGAAACATTCTACATATGCGTCCAGTTACAACTCTACTAAGTAAACTGTGTCAGTAGATTACTAGAAAGTGGCAGATACCAGAGAAAAATAAGGTATTCCTGTGCTATAAGGAGCTGTGAATGCTGGAAAAGTGGCTCACTGCCACCAGACAGGAGCTATTTCAGGTCCTCTTTGTTTGCTTTTTAGTTCAGTGCAGGGCTAACTAGTATGATCTCTCAATGTTTGTTTCTTTGGAAAAATTTGTTCTAGAACAAACTTGATAATTTAGTGTCTTGCAAATGGGTCAAACTAACAGTTTTCTAAAGATAGAGGTGATAAAAAGGAGAGAAGGTGAGGCTGTTGGTGGTGAGCTTCGGGTTTTCCTAGTATTCGGTCATTTCTCCCTGAAGAGCCGTGAGCGTGACAGTGACAACATAATGAGAGTTTAGAAGCTGCTAAATTTGGTGTTTGCTGGGAGACAACCTTTCTCTCTTGGGTTCAATCTAATTTCCTTCTAGAAAAAAAGTCAGGTAAGGCAGCTGTGAAAGGATCTACCCTTTTCATGTTTTGCTCTTTCATGAAGAATGGAGAGCATGTGAATTGTGAGAGAAAAGAAAATCTAAAATATGTGAGATGATGTCCCTCAGAAATATTGAATAAAATGTAAAATTTGAAAGGGAATAGATTTTCCTGAACTTACAGAATTTCTCGTTTTCCTGCTACCTCTTCCTTCCCTTTTCCTCACTTCTACTGAGGCTGTGCAATGGGAGAAATAAAAAGCCCCAAGAATAAAGAGGACTTCATTGATAGTTAAATCAGTGGGCAATCTTTTTAAAAAAGTATGGGAATATTTGAAACTCGGACTCCCGTGATTTTGCTGAGTGGAGGGTAAGAGTTGAGAGGGTCTCTGAGGGAGGAGTGTGCCTCAGCCCCTTGCAAATATTTGAGCCATCGTCTTGGGGTCCCACAGGGAGAACCATGCGCTTTGTGGAGGTTTGAGGCTAAGGCAAAGTCAATATTAGCTACCATCCCCAGGGCGTAGGTGACACGGTGGCAATGAGTGTCTTTTCTCAGAGATCATTTACTCGTTGAACATGGTTCCTCATCCCCTGCCCCGGCACCTGCTCTGCTGGCCCCCGAGGGACAGGGCTGAACCTCACCGGCTCAGTCTGTTCATACTGGAGCTTTCTCTTGGGAGGCAATTATTTGCTAAGTGGTATTGTCCAGTGAATTTTATGAGAAAAACGGCCTGAATCTTGTGAAGATAGCTAATTAACCTGGTCCTTGATTTTTGGGCCACAGAGGTACCTACAGATCAGAATCTGCGTGCCACCTGTCCAGATGTCAGGAACGTTCGAAAGGTTTGAGAGAAATGTCTTATTTTAATAAATGATGCAGGGTTCTTAGTATGTGCCGGTGAGTGAGAAGAGAAACAGGGCAATGAGACTTTGGGGCATTAGCTTAAATAAGATCTACTAGTCATCTTTCCTTGCTGGAACAAAATACAAAAGCAACTTAAAGAAGGAATGATTTATTTTGGCTCACGAGTTCAGAGCTGGCTGTGTTGCTTTTAAGCCTGGGGCAAGGCAGACACATCATGGCTGAAAAGCATGGCAGAGTAGAGCTGCTGACCTTGTAGCAACCAGGAAGCAGAGTGAGAGGGAAAAAGCTTGAGAAAAGATAAAGCCTTCCAAAGCAAGCCCTCAGGGCTGGGCTTCCTTCAGTGAGGCTGTCCCTGCTCAGAGCCATTTGACTGTGAAGTCTTCAGTGGGTTCATCCATTAATAAGGTTGGCGTCCTTGCAATCCAGTCATCTCTAAGCATTTCTAAACTGATGATGAGGATTAACCCTCACATGAGATAACTGTGCAGATCAGATTGATAAGAAGTTTTTACTTCGTATTTTCAGATAGACGAACACCTAGAAAAGCAGTAGGCTGTTTGTGTACTGGCCTCTGAAAATCTCAATTCAAATGTTGTCCAGATTTTTAAGATTTAGTTTTTTTGAACTTTTCAGTTGAATCGTATTCCTCTTCCCTGGTGTGTGGGACTGGAACCAGCTCTTTCTTTCAAGAGCCCTTCAGGGGACTTCCAGACTCCTTTTATTTGATAGAATAAGGACACCTCACGCAGGTTCTTCTTTATTTTTAATTTATTCTCTGCTACACACTATTGCAATTCACCCAGATTATGCTAATGGAAGACAGGGGTTCATTAAGGTTGAGTTGTCTGATGATTCAGGTTTTAATGAGCATGCAATGATGTTAAACAAAAAATACAGGCTATCAAGGAAGTTTTATACACATCTATAGTATTATACATAGTCTACTGTATATAATATGTTACTTATAATACATATATATGTGTACATACTGTATATAATGCACATGTGTGCATTTTCTTTTGATACTTCCTTTTACTCAATGACCCTTCAGTTATTTCTTTCGTTGCCTTTTTGGAAAAGGTATAAGACAACTGCAAGAGAAAAAAGCAAACTCAAGCTTTTTTCTCAGTTTTGAATTTTGAAGATCTTGCCTAGTCCTTAGAGGGAAAAGGGGAAAAAACAGAATAGCAGAGAAGTCCTGAGAATGAGCTGGACAGGAGGGCGCCCGCCGTCAGGATGCACGGTGACACCCGGCTGGCCGACTGATGGCCAGTGACCTGGTGAGAACACAGGATCTCAGAGAATCCTGCGTACGTTTCCCCACACTGTGCACAAAAGCTCGCTGCTGTGGAAACCCTTTAGAATCTGTATTTACATTCAGGACCGAGAGAAGACTAAATTGCTTAAAATTTGATTTTCATCTC
>PVJO010015075.1:0-46248 GCA_004026905.1 Hystrix cristata
CATCAAACAAAGCAGACCAGAAATCCTTGACGTTCAACAGGATGTTTCCAATTTTACAATTTTCAATATAGCTATATAGGATCTTTGCTAAAACCCATTTCAAAATCCCATTATAAATCCACACATTTCTATGAATCTTAAAATATATCAGCCAGATAGTCATCTTATTTTAGTTTGACAATGTATATCAAGTGTGAGTTTTTTTCCAGACACAAGCAATTAAAGGATTGGAAAATAGCTCATGAAAATCTCCAAAGAATTGATCTCCAGAGAGCAAATCTTGAAACACTAAACAACCCCAATATCCCTTGAGCACTCTTCTGACAAGAGTTATTGCTAGTTAAGCAAGCCAACTAGAAGATATGTATATAAACCATCACAATTAAATACCCTGCCTACCACATATCTGATAATTGCTGAGAAGCTGGTAGAATTGTCCAACTAATCTGTTGTTGTCAGTTGTTCACACCATATAGTTTCCTTGAAAGTAGTACTGTATGTATTGGATACATGTATTTTGTTACTGTGTAGTTATCTGTTGTGTGTGTTTTCAATTGTGTCCAGTTATTTTATTTTAGAATCTCATGGACTTTGTATCCCAAAGCCAAACAACCTGTTGGAAATAAACAGCAGAGAACAGAATCCTGCTTATCTGCTTGCTGCCTAACAAATCAAAACATGCTGAAATCTGGGATTATTAGAGACGATCTGGGGATAAAGAAATAAAATAAAAACTGACTTGTCAAACAGGACTTCCTGCTGCTCAGTACCATGTGGTGCCATAGCAAGTTGCATCTGTTCAGCTATTAAATATGTTGGTGAATATGATACACGAGACAGCCATGGCATTATCAAATATTCCTAGTGCCTATTAAACTTTACAGTTTATATATTACATTACATAAAATATCTGTCTCTATACTTACATATTATAATGTTTGCCTTCCATTAGTAAAACTCAATATTATAGCACCTTGAAGGCAATTTTAAAGGTGCAAAGAAAATTACAGTTTTGATTATAGTTCACATGCTTAAATTATATTTATGTTTTACTAAAAATTTAAACATGGCAAATTAAAATGTTCTCAAATTTTGTAGTATGGTTCTCACTCCTCGCTGTGATTTAGCTTACAATGTATGCAACAGGCCTGTTTTTTCCTCATCTAAACATCTTATTTTTCTTCATTTCATTGTTAGCTATTATGAAATGCCACAGAACATATGAGCTAGTCTCTGGATGTGATCCACCCTCTGAGTTCAAGAATTTCGTTGTTTAAATAGGCTAACAAGAGATAAGATGTCTATGCTGTAGCAAATACTTAATAGCAGAACACATCTGCTGTTATTGTTTGTTAAATTAAGATTGAGCACAATGATGTTTAAAGTATTAATGCATTTAAAAATCTGTCACGTACCACGGCTGCTCATGAGTCTTGAGGACACCATGACTGAAACAAGAATTGACTGGGGGCAAAATTAAAAATTTTGGAATGTGTAGAAGGTGAAGAACACAGGGGCAGACTTTGAAACAAGGATTGTTTCCCATTAGAACATTAACTTCTCATCTGTCTGGCTCTTCCCAGAATATTTTATAACCATTTTTTTAACCAAAAAAAGTCACAGGATTCATACTTGTTATCTAGTTTCCCCCATGGCGATTCTGTGAATGATGCAAGAATAGTTTTTGACTGAAGTTAAAGGGAGTTTGGCATCACCTCTATGCCAGTGTGATTGTTAAAACAGAAACACAGTCGAATACTCCAGAAAGAAACTCATTCTATAGAGCTCAGTGTCTTAAGAAAAAGACGCTGATTTGTATTTATGTTACAAAAACTACAGTTTTTGACACTGTCATATATCGGTGTGGGAGTGTTTAACAGTACAATGTTCTTGGAGGACAACTTGGCCATTAATGTATTGGCTCTTGTAGGAATTTACTCATCCCTAAAAATACATATTTTCACATACTGAAGTGATTTTTATAGGATTAAAAATAGTTTTTAATACTAAAAATTATGAAGCAGTTTAAGTATCTATCATTGGTAACTGGTTTGATAAATCATAGCATGCACAGAAAACAGGATACTATGAGGTAAACATGAGAATTTATGCTGTAAAATACAATGATGTCTAAAATGAAAATAATCAAGTTGCATGACAGCATGCATTGCAGAATAACTTCTCTTCATTTTAAAGTATGCTCAACCATGTTAACAAAAATACAAGTATTAATACATATACTATATATACGAATGTATATGTGTATGCATGAAATTAAAGACTAGAATTTCAAACATCACAATAAAATATTATATGCAGTTTTAAACTTTTATCCTTAACATTGCTGTACCATTTAAATTTTTCAGTAAGTACTTTTATGATCAAAAGATGAATTTTATTAAAAATACGGATTTTTTGAAAAGCAAATTAGAACTCTCATGCACAAGGCAAAAAATAAAATCCAATTTTCCTGAACAGCCTATCGTAAATATTGCTAACTTTGTCGATCCAGCTCTATGAATCACTAGTTTCCCGAATCCACTTATGCCCAGACAGGAGAACCCTAAAAAGGCCAGTAAGTAAAAAAGAGCAGTTAAATACTGGAAATATAGTCTACTGATATGGAGGAGTCCACTGACAGCTAGTTAACTATGAAGCCATTGGGTGAAATATATTTCTCACATAACAATAAACATTACCTAAGTTACAATTTCAGATAATAAGAATCTTCCCAGACCCTTCACTTATCCAACACCCTTCGTGGCAGTAAGGTGGCCGGTTACAAAAGGCCGACCACTGGTCTTGAATTAGGCTTTGGAAGGGGGGCTATAATTGACAACTTTTCATTCCACGATGTGAAATCTCTCTCCAATGCTTGTAATTTAAAGAGCGCAGTTCTGAAACCTCATGGCAGTTGCCTGACCTTGCTCCGCAATTATGCCAAAATTTCAACCCCATTTCTCTGCTGGTGCCTTGTGGGATATGGAGCCCCCAAAGCCTGATTTTACTGCTAATTAACAATAATGAACAGGATGACACACTTTTCCTTTGAACACCTCTGTCGGGAAAATGTCCAATCAGCAAGAGCTATAATAGACAAATTCCCTTTCTCTCTCCTCATCTGCATGCTTAAGTACTCAGAGACGCATGCTGTCTTTTAGTTAAAAAAATAAAATAAAAGTAGGTCAAGCTGTCTAGCCTGTATGCATTAGCTTTGCAGCCTAGGGAAAAGCTGAATATTGTTACTCCAGCACGTTTCCAGACCAAGGTAGGTTATTTTTATATTCATCTCAACACAAGTCAGATACTCTTTATGGCTGTAATTGTTGAGTCCTACACTTAGGCACAACTCAAAAAAAAAAAAAAAGAAAAAAATAACAAAGAAATCTATACTTCCGTCCATTAAGGAAATCTGAATGCAAAGTATCAGGTGCTATGTCAGGGAACTATTGTTATTTAGTGCATTCCTTTCAAGGGACACAGTATTTCCAGCTTCTGCCACGCTTAAGAAATGTCTTAACACAATATGCCATAAATCTCATTGGCCTAAGATTGGTATTTAGATTTTACGATAGTTTGGGCTAGCCCCAAATTGTCCTTCACTCTAAAGAAAAATGAGGCTTTGAAGTCATATAGAACTGACTCAAATACAGCCAGGTGTTTATTAGCTAGATAATATTGGTCAATTTATTTTAAAATGCAGTTTGCTCATCTGTAAAATTAAGATAATAATTCATACCTCAGTGGATTACTGTGAATAGTAAATGAAATATAATTTTTATGTGCAATGTTTAAATCAATGCGTGGTTCATAGTAAGCACTTCCATACACGTTAAAAAGTATTGTTTCATTACTGTTCTTCTGACTAATTTCAGAGGAGAAGTCTAACCTTACTTATGATAATTAACTGTAAATACATTGACGCATTTAATACATACTAATTGAAAATAATTATTAGAAAGTTTTAATAAATGGAGAACCAATTTCAGCTCTATCATTTAATCAAATGTCAGAGGTTGGTAAATCAGGAGAGAAAAATGATGATCAGATTTTCAGGGTAGCAGAAGATGATTATCTCCACATTCCCAATCAATTAGAGTTGATTACCACAGGCGGGCTTTTGTTTGTTTTCATTGTCCAATTGGATACATCTCCTCTTCAAGTGTGAATGTAGGTAAATATATCAGAGATATTTTTATATAGATACTCAAAATAATAGAGACATCAGTGAAGGAGCAAACCTAGACTAAACCTCAGAGAGGTGACCGCCTGTTTGGAATACGTGACCCTGGAAGTCGATCTGGTGATTGGTCTAACACAAGAAAAGATTTTCTTCCCTGTAAAAATGCCACAAGTACAATGAGCTCATTTCATGACAGGTGTCAGCCCTTGGCCTCTGCTACCTGTGCCTCAGTGAGTTGCAAATGCGGTCCCAGGAGAACATCACATGCTCTCACTACCCTCCCCAGGGAGTCTAACTCATCTGGGCTCCAAGGAGAGCCCTCCTGCAGGAGCTGCATACCACAGCAACAGTGGAAAACTACTAGCAGGAGGTCAAGGGAGGCCCCAACAGAAAGGAAGGGAGTTCACCATTTTTCCGCTTACATGGCATGGATTCTGTCATCAGGCAACATTTACTATTTACTAAGCACCATGCTACGTAGTGTCTGAAAATACAGAGATGTAAAGATAGACAGTACACAGTTAACGAACTTGAAGAGTTCACGATTAATGGGTTAGAAGGACATATACAGAAATGGCTAAGACTGTGATAAGTAAAATAATAGAATTAAGAACAAAGTTATGATAGTGCCAAGAAGGACATGATTAGTTTTGCTCTAGGGGACAAAGGAGGCCTTCACAAATATTTAAAATATATGATCCAGTCCTTGATAATGGGGGAAAAAAAAAAAAAAACCTCAAACAAACAAAAAAACCAGCACCAGGTTAGGAAGGAAGGAAAGGAAAGCATGTAGGAATAAGGGGAAATAATATTTCAAAGAGGAACTGGCATAAATAAAGACACATTGTAATGGTACACTGACTATCACTAATGCTACGTATATATATTCATGTATATATACACATATATGTACATATATGTATATATAATTCTATATATATGAATATGTTATATATAATTCATGTAATTCATATATATATATATCCCTACCTTTAAAAATATGTATATTTCAAATATATAAATTGTAAATGGCAGCTAGTTAGCCACTAAATGTTTGAACCAACTAGTCAGATAACCTATCTGTTAACTAGAGGAAATGGTTAGTCTAGCAGATACCTGGAATGCTCAGTAAATCATGTGGTAGGGATCTGGTAAAAGCTGAGATGTGTAACTTCCTACAACTGCGCTGAACAGATTAAGGCAGAACTGTGGGGCAGGTGGCTGTGCTGCATCTGATCCTCTTACCTGGGCCATGCAAGGTACATGAACTCAGTAGTCAGACTGGGTGAGGTCAATTCTGGTTTGCAGCTCACTGTGTGACTTGTGCTTCATTTTATCATTAATTGAACAAGGATTTTTTTTTCCCTTTGGAGATTTTAAGGAATAGTAAATGGATTTACATATATAGGCTTACAACAGTTATGAGATTGCTGATTCGTTGCATATAACAAATCTTTAGTTGTAATCTACACCACGATGATTTTCTTTTTTTTTTAACCATGATGATTTTCAACACTAACAGAAGTCCTGACATTCTGTGGCTAATGTGCCAGTAAAATGAATGGTATCCATAAAATTTTGATATATTTGAGGTCACAAACCATGTCTAGCGCCCAGAAAGGGGCTTGGCACAGAGACTTAAAAAAAAAAAAAAGTTTGTTAAGTGCATGCATTGAACAGTGAATATGAGTGAGCTAGAATGGGGAGAAAGGTGGAGACAGGTTGCTCCTCCTTGTGCATTCTTTGTAGGACCAGCTAAGGAATATGGCTATTGAACTATCTGCAGTATGGGCCAGTGGTTCTCCACCAGAACAGGTCAAGCGTGGTGTACCAGACTTGTGCCTCAAAAGACCAACCTAGAAAGAGGCAACAGATAAATTGAAAATGGGCTAGAAGTTAACTAAGGTTTACATCCTTAAATGATCCAAAGCACAGTAAAGAGTAAGTCAACTTTTGAAGCAGACAATGCTCTTGGCCTGTGTGGCACTGACCTATTGTTCATTCACACATACGGTATAAATTGACATATTTCTGGAACCAACAGATTATTTCCACAAATATAGACTGCTTCCTTTCAATAGCGTATTGAAATGGCTAAAGGAAATGTGTCCTAAAGGTAGAATTTTGAACATTTTTAGTAGCCACAGAGGAAATAGAGGTGTATTCAGCAGTTCAAAAGAATTCAACAAAGAAGTCCCATGTTTTGGCACCTTGGCATGACACAAGAGGGCTTGTTATGGCAAATCGTCCATGGTTTACAGTAGATTTGAAGGCTTTTTGTACAATAGCTTGGGATCCACTACAAAGTAATGGCTCAGGGAAAGAAGGGATCATAGAAAGGAGAGGAATCTATGGCCAACATTTTCTCTAGCTAGGTAATACCCAGGGCATGTTTCTACAGCTCTTTCAAAGAGATTCCTGAGCACTAATTTCTTTCTGCTAGCACAGGAGAATAGAAGATCTCAGAGCCAACCCTGAAAACACTCAGCATTTGGACAGAAGAGAATCTACTTAGGGAGAGAAAAACAACTTCTTTTGGGTGGGAATTGGAAATAGAGAGGTGACATGAAGAAACATTTTTAAAAGGTGAAAAAGTTTTGCTGGAGTGGAGAAATAAGAACAGAATAGTGGGAAATTAATCTGAAGGGGAAATAGAGATGAGAATTCTGAAGGCATTCAATGTTAGGCAGAGAGTTTGTCTTTTCCTGTACAAAGGGAGACCACCAACATGTTTCAACAGAGGAAAAACATGATTGAACACATTTTAGCAAATTAACAGGACAAAGAAATAACTTAGTAAATTAACCTGAATAAAACAGATTGGAAAGTACTCCGAATAGAGAAAGGAGGATAACGGAGACAATGAGGCAGTAGTATAAATGTCTTCCAAGTGGTAAGTAGATGAACTGAGGGCAGACAGGAGGAAAGAGTTATTTTGGTTCTATTTTACTAAATTTCACAACAGAATTTCAGAGAAGGAAAAAATTCTAGAAATGTAGACATTACTTCAGAGAGATTAGATGATGTCCTAAAGGTAGCTACCAGTAACTCAGAAAATAAACTGAATTTAACTTCAGTAAAATAAATGTGAATGCTGCCAGGATCAAAACAGTTGATCGTGTCAACCCCCAAAAGGAAGGAAGGAAGGAAGGAAGGAAGGAAGGAAGGAAGGAAGGAAAGAAAGAGAAAAAAAGAAAGAAAAAGGAAAGGAGAGAAAAGAAAAAAGGAAAAGAAAAGTAAGGAAAGGAAAAGAAATGAAGTAAATAAAGCAAGGATGTTAAGAAAGAAGAATTACATGTAATTGTGTGGTAATAACTATCACAAAAGAGTCTGTCAGACTACAACTTTGCACAAAGGCCTCTACAACCTTACATAGAAAGAACTTCTACAAGGACATTTGCCCAACAACTGTCTGTGCAGCCTCAGGAAGAGGCCACTGCTGGTATTAATCACTGTGTCCAGGACTGTTGTTTCAAAAGATCCAATGTAAGCTTCCTCGCTTTTGTCTTTTAAAAACTTTCCTTTCCCTCAACATTTCTGAATACTCCCACAGCTTCCTGTGGTACACGTATTCCCACTTGCAAGATTTGGCTAGTCCCAAATAAATAACAGTATTTTTTGGAAAATCTTTCTCTGTTTATGGAGAAATGTCACCATCACGCCTCACATTTTCTCCAAAGACAACTTGGTTCATTCCACTGAAGCTTGGACAAGATTTTACAACACATGGTGAAAGGTAATTACTTTAGTCTTTTCTTTTTTTACTCCACTTTTACATTTTAGTCAATTAGGCTACATATTTTTCCAATTAATTCATGTAAGAACAGGAAAACAAAACCAACTAAAATATCAACTATGTATCACAGATAAAACAATTTCTATTCAAGAAGAGACTGTGGAGAGTAATGGAGTTTTATCTTGTTTATAAAGACATATATTATGTATGATTACAGATTTAAAAAGATGTTTTGTGATTGCATCTTAGAGCAGTAAGGCAGTGTAAAATGGGCAGAGGAAGAGAAAGATGAGAAAGATTTGACATGTTAGCAACATTGGTAAGTTATTTAGGATACGTAATTTTCACTATAAATGCAATACATTTCTAGGCTATTCCTAAATATGCTGATCAAAAGGTGTATTTCTAAATCGAAATCAATTAAGAGCTTGTTTTCAAAATAAAGCTTCCGGCCCAGGGAAGTACAAAGAAGAAACACTTAAGGCAAATACATACAATTCACTAACCAAATTTGCAATGCTCTTTCATGGTCCCAAGATGAAAGGATTTCCAAGAACACACTTCACTCACCCTCCTGCCAGCCTCATGAAATTTTCTCTGCTCAGACCAGTGCATCCTTTAATATTCAGAATAGTGAATGGGCCTGTATGCGTAGAGGCTTTCTTCTGTAAATCAGAAGTGTTAAGTAATCTCCCACTAATATCACTAGGGCAATAGGTAAGAAAGCTTTCCCTAGAGGAGACAGCATTGGCAAAATTTCATGATATATCTGATAAAATAAATTTTAGCTCAATTCTTTGTTGATTTCTCCTAAGAAATTATATTTTCAATATCAATTAAATAATCCTCAACATCATTAATTCAAATGTTTGTAGTAAAACACTTCACGGTTTACAAGTAATTTATATTCTTTATCTTAAAAACCTATCACTTGCCCATTGTTCTTACAATTAATATGTAAATAAGAAAGTTTAACTGCAATAAAAAGAGGTGAAAAAATACCAAGACAGAGAAATAATAGTCCTATTTGCACAAAATGTTTACTATAAATAATCTAAACTACATGGTGATAAGGAGGCCAGATGCCCTGTTTATTCATTCACCCAACAAATATTTACTGAGGTAGGTACTAAGTGCCCAGCTTATTTATAGTCACAGATCCTAACCTAGGCCTGAACCATATTAGGTGCTCCATAAAAATTACTGTACAGGCTTCCAGTGTGTCCTGGAATAAATAATATAAACCTTCATTTCAATATTATTTTTCTTACTAAACATCAGCACTATTACAAATCGTGTTTGTCTTCATAAAGTTTATCTCTACTTAGAAGTAATGGACAAACATGTAATAACTGGAGAACCATTCATGATAGAAATGGGCTACAATGAACAAGGCAGTTATGAAGAGATAATGTTTCTCCAACAAAAATTTTTACCATAGATGTCTTTTAAAAAACCAACTACCATAATCAATTCTTAGTAAAAGATTTATAAAAGCACCAATTAAAACTTGAAACTTTTCAATAATATAACTTTCATATATTAAGTGGTACAACTTTTTCTATTGTCAAAAAGAAATTAGCTGCCTTTCTCAGAATTATATGGAAACCAAATTTTGTCCGTCATTTTCTTTTGACTTGAAATTTTGAAGGTTTACAGGAAACCTAAGCAGCGACATTTTGATATTTAATAAACTAATAACTGACTCTTTCAGAAAACATTTACTGACCACTCAAATTCTAGGATTTATACTAATTAACTGCTCCTCACTTCTGTGTCTATCATCTCTTCATCTGATAAAACTTTACAATTTCAACCATAATACCATATAGCTTTAAGCCTAACAGTGGTAGTATTGTTATTAATATAACAAATAAACACATTGATTAAAACTAGGCTACCTCATTCAGAAGCCATTTTATTCCAAATTGTTATATTTTAAGAGCACAGTTAATGAAAATTTAAATGTGATTACATTTTCAAGTGAAATCAAACTGGATCACTCTAAAAAATAGGATGATAAACAATGTCAAATATTCAAATCTTCATTGAAATTATATGCCAATTGGAATTTCAACATTATCTAATTAAAATAGCATTATACATTTTAGCAAGAATGGAGTATCTTTTGGCAGACACAATCAACTTTCCTGGTTTTTGCCTCACTGTATTAATTAAGGATGAAAACAAGATTTTTAAAATGAGATCAGTACATAGTTTATACTTTGCTGATTTAGAAGGCTTACAGAAATCTTTGTGGCAGTTTAATGGATAACCAAATTATTAATTATTATACATAAAACATACCATATATTATATGAATCGGGCTAATATTCAAATCACTCACAGTCAATAAACAAAATTTTTAAACTAATAACTTGAAATTTTATGAGTCTTAATTGACTTATTTTGGGGAGTACTGGGGACCGAACCAAAGGCCTTCCCATTGCGATGCATTGCAAGCCCCCCTTTTATTTTTTATTTCGAGACAGGGTCTAGCTAAGTTGCTATAAGTTGCTAAGATGCCCAGGCTGGGCTCAAACTTGCAATCATCCTGCTTCAGCCCCCAAAGGGCTAGTATCACTTTTAAATTTCCAATTGTGAAAACAGTAGAAGGATTTACTTGAGAAAAGCAGGATGAACTTCAAAGGTATATAAATGATCCCAAATCTATGCTTTAATATTTAACACAGATCTGCTTCTATCACTCATAGGTATCATCTGTGTCTCAATTCCTTTTCCTTGCCTTTTGCCTTCCTGAGTTTCTCTTTTTGTCTTTTTCTCTCTCTCTCTCTTTTTTTTTTTTTTTTTTTTTTTTGTTTTTGTTTTGTGTGGTGCCGGGGATCGAACTCAGGGCCTTGTGCTTGCAAGGCAAGCACTCTAATCACTGAGCTAAATCCCCAACCCTTGTCTTTTTCTCTTACTTTTTAATTTTTCTTTCTCTTCTTCCATGTAACCAATGTTGGAGGAAGGAATCAGAAATAAAGTTCAGTAGTACAAAAACAAAGTAAAACCAACAAAAAAACTGGCCTTGTGTTACATATTATATGGTAAGTCACGAAAAGAAGTAACATATAATTTGTACATAAAAACGATTTCTTGAATCACTACTAACTGATCATCTCTTGTAGGCAGTGGAAGAAAGGGCAAGGAGATAGAATGTTTTATTTGGGCAGATTTGGGCTAAGATGGATCCTAGTGGTTGAGACAAGTTTGAGTAGAACTGACAAACAGCGTTTGGGAATCTCAGAAAACTAATATCCATTTCCAAGGAGAGGCTCTAGGAATAGATGAAATATGAAGATTTCAAATGCAAAATGAGTGTGTAGACAAAGATCTCTAAATCCAAAATGAATAGTCAGGCAAGACCAGGAGAAGAGATCCAGAAAGAAGCACTCACACGGCTACTGTCAGATACTCATGGCAATACATGAGAGAGGGCAGGAAATAGACAGCCAGACTTTGTGTAGATGCAGAAAGGGACCAGGGGAAGGTACAAGAAATGATCATGATATGACTTATATATGTATCAATTTCTCAAAATGAATGTCAATTTTTATTTATTGCAAACATAAACCAATTAATTAAAAAAAGAAAAAAGAAATCCACGAGCAATAAAGGAGCAATGGAGGGTACTGAGCTGGTAACAACACCTAAAAAGTCAGTTCTTCACTTATGAAAGGACCCTAAGCCCTGATTTGGTTCAAATTGGAAAGAAATAAACATTCTGGTATACTAAACCCTTCTGACCATTAAAAAACAAATAAACAAACAAACAGACAAACAGGACCTTGAGTAATTCAGTAACAGAGCCCCATATGATGTGAGAATGATCACTGCAGAAACTTTTCTCAGCCTAAAAGTATAATTGGTTATGGATCAATATGTAATTTAGTAAGAAAAAGCTTGTTTTATTTCTTCTTTATTTATTTATTTTTGAAGTGGAAATGCTCCTAAATCAAAACTGAGCAAATAGATTTTGAAAGTTGAGATTACTTTAAGCAGCAGGATTCCTTATTGCACTAGTTAAGTTTATCTCAACTGATCATTTATTTATGATGCCATAAAGATCCAGATGCTTTCAATTTTGATTGTTAGATATTTGCTGAAAGGCAGTTGAAATTACTTTCCCAGAGTTCCCATTTTGACAACTGCATTTTGAATGGAAAATTTACGATGGTTCAATAATGGTTGTGCTGAGGTGTTGTTTTCTCCTTATTTACTGCCTTTTTCAAGATTAGCAATGAATTTAGCCCTTGTGGTCAATGTAAACTGCTACTTAGCTTGTTAGAGATTCCAGAAGTGTAATGCAAAATTAAGGTTAAGAAAATAAATAAATAAAATCTTTGAGAATTAAAACTTTGGAAATGTCGTGCTAATGCAATATTTTGGTATTTGGTGGTTTTTCTACTTATTTTAGGAGCGGTGCCTAAAGGCCAATTTCTAACAAGATAGAATGTGATGACCTAATCAAGTATTTTTTATGGCATGCGCACTGGTAAGGGAGAACTTATAGGGTCAGATAAAAACAAAACAAATTATATTTACATGACTACAGATGCAGGGGAAATAACTATACTTAAGTATAAAATATGGTAGAAGATGGAGAGGATGGAATATTTCTGAAGTTTCTGGAAGTTAAAGACTCAGGCAAAGGACAATAGTGATAAGAATTCTTGAGAGCTTCTTTTTTTTCTTTTTTTGTGGTGGTGGAGACTGAACCCAGAGCACTGAGCAGGCTGAGCAAGCACTCTGCCACTGAGCACACCATCAACCCTACAGTTTTGGAATATGTGACACTTTTTTCTCAGTTTGTTATTTCTATGTATTAAAATATTAATATCTATTAGTAATTAATAACAGTGCATGCTTCCTTGTAAGTAATGCAAGGAAATGAGAAGATAAAAGACTTATCTCATTAGTAATTCTTTGAGTGCAGAGAGAGAAGGAAGAGTCCCTCAACTATAAAGTCAATTATAGCAACATTAAAAAGGAAAAAAAAAATTTTCAGTCAGGAGCTACTATTTGTCTTCTACTATGTGCTGAGTAAATTCTTGTGGGAGGTTGGGAGCTTAGAGAAAATGGAATGGGCCCAAAATGGACCATAGTATTCTCCTGACACGTATCAAAATTAGGACAAAATGACATCCTTTTGCCATTTTCTTTCACATCACAAAACAGCCTCAAGGTTTCCTTCCACTTCATGTAACTTTTGACAATTTTTCTCTCTGGCAAGTAAAGAAATAAGAACACTGAAACCAGATCTTTGGTTGTCACCAGTATTATAACCTCCTGCTTCCAGCCAGATGGCATGGTATTCACCAAGCAGTAACTTATTTTATTAATTTGGCAAGCCTGTCTAAAGACACTAAAACCATCCCAAATAGTCTCTGTAAATGCAAAATAGAGAGGAATTCACGTTCAAAACAAAACAAAACAAACATTTTTTCCTACTGAAAATTACATGTTACCCATAACATGTCTACAGTAACATCATCTCTGGATGGTAATCATATTTTCTACAGCAAAGTATCCGTTTCTAGAGGAAAATGTCCAAGAAACAAAATTATAAATTCTACAGGAAAAGCTAGCAGTTAGAAGGAAATGATTACTTTTAAAATACTTACTATATGTAGCTCTAGGTAGTCACCCAGGCCTGAAGAACTGTCCACTCGCACCAATACAGCTTCCTTCTGAACAGTGCTAAACCCTATAGCCAGTCTGTCTGCTCGTGTACTTGGCCGGTCATTAGGAGGCCACTTATATGTGATTTGTCCACCACCTTTGCTAAAGATATATGTTGTCCCAGCTGGAAAACAAAAACAAAAACAAAAATTAGTCTCAGTACCTCAACATTTTCTCGTAATGGTCATGTTGCTATACCAGTAAATTACTGACTTTACACACAAAACTATGGCAAAGCAAATTATATATTTCAATCAAACAAGTTCAAGAAAGAGGACAGCGTTATTTTAAAAGAAATAGAGAAGCAGCTCCATTTTTAATACACTCATTAAATCTACCAGCAGGTATTTCAGAACAAACAGCAGATTATGGTTATTTTTTTTCCATTGAATTGGATGAGCATGGGATATAATGGGGTTTTATTTCTTACTGCCAGTTTTTAAATGGCTTAGTAGGAAACACTGACTGGAGGCTTCCCAAAAGCAGTAGAAATATATATCAGCTTGTTTTTGAAACAAGAGCTGCATGTAGATGTGACAAGGTCACACAGTAGCGTGGAGCAAATCGCAACAAATATGCCACGAATCAAACTTTTATGGGGAGAAGGTTTGTGTATATAAGACAGATGATAACTAATGGATGAAGAGTCATACTCCCAAGAAAATACACGTAACAGATCCTGTCTACAGAACTTTAGGTCTCATTTACAAGCAACATCTAGTGGCTGCCGAGCTCCTCAGCATCGTAACAAGACCTCCCTTTCCCAGTGAATACCAGCCTTGTGGCACTGACATGGTCTCACTTGATGAGTGTTCAAATTTTACTTTAAATTACTATCGTGCTTTTACTTTATAGCAATGATGTTAGTAAACTATCTTCATTTAAAAAATAATTCTTTTTTTTTCCAAACAAATCTACTTGGAATCCAATGCACTGAAATTCTACCTCATTTCACAGATAGTATCTCTTTCTTTTTCCTTTATTTATTTATTTATTTATTTATTTATTTATTTATTTATTTATTATTTTCTTGGTGCCTGGGATCGAACTCAGGGCCTTGTGCTCACAAGGCAAGCAATTTAATCACTGAGCTAACCCCCAGCCCACTAGTATCTCTTTCATTGACTGAAATTAAAATAATTTTTGAGTCCTAATATTTAGAAAAGATATGCAAAGATTTACACAAAAAAGAAAGGGAAAGAGCTTTCTCCACTCAAAGGGTACTACATAAATTTTTATTTAATTCACTTTAGAACAGACTTCAGGGGGAATTTATAGAGGGGAGGACAGGCTTTCAACAAGAAAGTGCCAATATATATTTATTGTGCACCTACTGTTAGAGTTAGTTTTGTAAATCAACTTGAATGGACTATAGGAATGCCCAAATATCCGGTGAAATGTTTCTAGGCTTAAGTGTGAGGTGTTTCAGGGAGAGTTTAGCATTGGAACTGCTGTGAATGGCCACATACAGTGAGTACCAACTGAGGGCTTGAATAAAACAGAATGTGGAGGAAACCTGGATTTTCCTTCTTCTTCTGCCTTACTGAGCTGGAACATCACTTTTCAGGGATCCTGGTTCTCAAGCCTTCAGAGCTAGTCTAAAACCTACATGATTATCTATCTTGTTCTCAGCCCCTCAAACAATACCACTGACTTTTCTGGGTGTCCAGCTTGCAAGTATCAGTTCATATATGTGTATCACTAAATAGATGGACAGACAGAAGATAGAAAGAGAGAGTAATAGTTAGATAGAATATTCCACATTGATTCTGTTTCTCTGGAGAAGTCTAATACACCTATCGTGTGCCAAAATGAGGCCAGAAAACATCCCATTTTTATGGGGAAAAGCTTCTACCAAAAGGAATTCTTATGTGTAAAAGTCGTGTGCACAGAAATACATTTGTACAATACCTATACACTAAATGTCTATTATTACCTATTTGCCAATTCAATGAGGTTGGCTTAATGTCACATTTGTGGGTATTTAATTAAATAATTGATTAACTTTGTGGGGTTTTTTTTGGGGGGAGGGTGGCAAGCAATCTTTGTTTTCCATCAGACGTTTTCATAGGCTTTTGAAAATCTCCAAAGATCTCCACAATATACATATTATACCTGACGGCTAAAAAGCCTTTGGTACATAAACCTGCCCAAAAATCAAGTCAGGAACTGACTGTAAAACTGATAAAACAGAACACTGTTACCATTACATGATATAGAGGCTATGCACTTTTCTGTTAATTTTTAAAAATATTTTTGGATATCAATGCTTGTTTATCTCTCTCATGTGACAGAATGTATGTTATATTTCACAGACCCCAGTCAGTGTATAAGTAAGTCAATTAAAGGCATAACATACAGATTGTGTTTTAGAAATGGCAGAGCATTTCAGGGCCATTGCCACACTATCAGAAGCATAGTCACCAGCATATTATTAAGCAAGTACTGTTTGGTAAATGTTTCTCTGCTTGGTAATTTTTGCAGATGATTAATAGTAAGTGTTTCAATAAAGGAAATGTCAATAGAAATAGAACATACAGAAAGGGAGATTTCTTTAAAAGGAGGATGTGGTGGTTATTTTTAAATTCAAATACTTAATGATTAACTTATTTTTCCTTTTAATTAAATCTGTGTTCTAATAGCTATATATTTCAAGTGAAATAAAAAAATGTTCGAAACTAGAGGTACAATTTAACAACATAAAACGAAGCACATTCAAGAATTCGAATGTCTTCTACCTAGTGAAGTAATGCTGTAAACTAACATCAGTTTATATTACATAGTGATTTTCAATTTTAAGTATCACTTTCATGATTTTTTCATTTCTTCTCTACTTTTCTACAGAACATAGGATAAGCATCACTCCCATGTTATATCTGAGGAAATTTAGATACAAGGATTGACTCGTTACCTGAAGGTACATACTTAGTTATGTGGTTAAGCTGATACAAACCTCATATTTACATGTCTGTTCCAATATACATATACTACATTCTATGATAACTCTAGTATTATGGAAGTGTTTCTGTAATAATAAGGCCATCGGGAAAAAGTTAATTGGGTGTGTCAGTCTGAATTTATCAAGGCCAACTGTTGTTATAATCTAATGTCACATATCCATAAAGTGACATTTGCACCTCATGATCAGATACTACCCTTTCCCCTTTCACAATATTTTAAAACAAGAAAAGCAAGCTGTAAATGTGAAGTGACAGAACACTTAATATATGTAGAGTAACATTTAGTTAGGGTATATATCCAAAACTGGAACCATAAAATATTTTCGTTTTTCAGTTAGGGAACTCGAGAAAATAATTTAAATCTATATATTTTCAGTAAGATAAATGTCTTGATACAACGATTATTACTCAAGATTTGACTACAGCACCAATTTAGCCCCTTTTCAATAAATGTTACGGCTTTGTAACTAGCACACATTGGCTAATCTTTCCTGCTCACATTGCCTTATTGTTCTTTATGTTTCACTAAAATAAAGCAAAATAATTTCACTTCTCTTTGCCAAATGCTGTGATCATTCCTAGTTCCTCTTTTTCCAGAGGCACTCAGAGAGAATGCACTGCACTGGCCCTATTGGCACAATTCTATAATACAGAAGCAGATATCTCATCTTGCAACAGCGCTACCTACCTCAATAGGTATCCTGGTTTCAATTTTAAATATCTACCTTGCGTCAAACTTGACAAGATCTCCTATATTTCTAAATCCTCTTTATCCAAGTTGAAAATTATTCTTATAATCAATATGTGGTGGGTCGATTAGCTGAAGCTGCAAAATATACCCCATTTTACATGCATCTTTCTGAATCAAGAACACGATCAACTTCTCAAGCTGAAGAATTATTGAAATTAAGGATATAAACTTGGGATTCAGATAGACCTACCTAGGTTCTAATTCTAACCACATCATTTATTAGCTACATGATCTTGACCAAATGATTTATTCTAAATCTTAGATTTTCAATTGTTTTTAAAAATGCGGATAGCAACACTATCCTTCAGAACTGTCAGTATTAGAAAAGGTATTGTATAATAAAATATCAGCCCAGTTACTGTCACATGGTATGTGCTTAATTAATCTTAGAAAGAATAGTCGTCTTGTGCTTGTTGCCTCATTTGTGCATTGTAAAAATATAAAATACCGTTGCAATATTGTTATTTTACTCTTAAAAAGGAGGCTTTAGAAAAGTTGGATCTATTTCAAAATTATGCTCAAAGCTAATACCTTTTAAGAAATGATGCTCCTACCTCACAGTTTTTATTAATCTTTCAGTATGTCATTCCTTGTATTAGAATTTTTTCACACAAATCAGTTATATTATCATGTACTTTCACTAACTGTTGACAATGGAAGTGATATTAAATTGTATCATACAGGAGATTTCATGAGAAAAATAGTATTAGTTCATTGCCATAAAACATATTGCATGATAAGATTTATGACACAAGGCAAAAAAAGATCACTTGACCATTTAATAAAGGAGTAAATCTACATAAAATGAATTGCAAACTGGGATTCTTTACAAATTTTTGTTTTTGCAGAAACATGTTTGATTTTATGATGTAATTCAATTAAATGAGCAGCAGCAGTACATCTTAATCATGGTTCCAAGTTTTTTATCAATGCAAAGAGGAACGTGGAGGAATGTGTTGCATTTATTATTAATGTATGTTTCTATATGGCAAGCACTTAACCCATCAGTGCATGACCACTAATGGATTTACTCCAAGTTAACCTTGACATCTATCACATCTCTGAACGTAAGGATGACTGAAACACAGAGCTGTATTCAGCAATCTCTACACTTAAACTGTGCAGCAACTCTATATTACTCCACTCTCAATTCACTAACCAGGCTGGATCCATCAGATGTAAATTTAGCAGTGCCAACACACTTTAGCAGTAATAAATGTAAAAAGTACACATGGACCGTAATTTCTAATGCTTGAACTGCCTATGACATTGCAATAAGTAATATTTTTAGATATTATTGAACATAATATTTACATAAAGGGCTCCCTTTCTTCTTACCTTTTCTTCCATTCCCTCCCTAAACATGCCTACTTCATCCTTTGTTTCTGAACAGACTAATATACTCCCCCCAAATGGACGGAACTTTTCTGAAAAAGATAACCAGTCAGCTTGCACAGGTCTATCCTACTGGTTACTCTGGATCCTTGGTACATGAATAATTACATACTTAACTTCTTAAAAGATTAGCTTTTAACCTATAACATAAGCACATGAATAAAAGGTTCTTTCTTGAAAGGCTATAATTCTTCAAATGTCATCGTAAAGCCAACATGAGACATTCAGTCCATTAGGCATCTATTCAATTTAACAGAGATAAAAACACTCTTTCCACTCAAAGTTTGCAAGGCAGCTAGATGAAAATTAAAAGTAAAATAATTATAAATAAGGGGAATTTTATGCCTCCTACAACTTCGTCAAGATGCCATTGTTAAATTTCAAATTTCTGAACATTTTCCACCCGTGTAGAAGTACATTTCGGAGTAAAGTTCATAAAAAGCAAAGGTAAAAAAAAAAATATCACCATGTATGCAGAAAGTGTTTTTGACCAGTGTTAAAAATCTTTAAATTGGTAAAACAAACAAAAATGTTAACATTACGAAAGTGACAACTAAATACTGTTCACTGTCTTTCTAAATTACTGTACTTTTTGCAAGATCATAGGAACTATCTCATGAAATATACCAATACAGTTTCCCAAATTCTTAAAACTTCATGTGAAATATCAAAAACTAGGCAAGCTGTCTTTATATTAGAACGGACTACAGAAGTCACAGTAATAGGAGCTCTTAGCTCTATTAAGCAACTAAATCTAAAAATTAGTAACAACATTTAACTGACATCAAGAAGTAGAGATATCGCTCCATGTTAAATATGCATTTAGGGTGCAAAAATACAAGGAAGGGAGAAGGAAAATAAAGACTATATCACTAGTTGAGACTCCTGGTAGAAGAGGCAAACCTGGAACAAGTAACAAAGGAATTCCAACTAGCTAAAGAGACTAGCAAGTAAAATAGGGTTTTTTTAAATTAGCACATGTTTGCAGTACATGCAGTTCACAGCTATCCCAGGGGCTGGGTACATGTTACTACTTGTTTCCTTTTTTTTTTTTTTTTTAATTCCCTTCCCTCTCGCATCCCTCCCACTTTCCTCTCTCCTCCTCTAAAATCCCCTTTCCACATTAAAGATATGCCATGTACAGGAACCTAATAACCTCAATGAATGTAAACTTTGTATGTCATAAACATGAACTAAGATTAATAATAAGACAAGGTTTTTAACCATAAATTTGTGAGAAAGAAAGAAGGTGAGTCCTCAACATAAAGTAGGAAAACTATTTCAGTTGACATGCAACTGAAACAGTTTAGACTCTGCACCCTATTCCTAATGAGATCAAAGTACAGATGTTCAGAAGAATACAGATAACTCCTTAATGTTTATGATAATGTCTCTAGATAATATCCAAGCTAGAAAACACAGTGGGGAGTTTGTCATATTTGGAAAGTTGTATGTTCTATCCGAAAAACAGACTTAAAATTAAGGAGTTATTGAATTAAAAAAAAGAACAAGTTGGTAATATTTATTAAACTGAAAGCTAACTAAGAAAGACAGGGAGGGTCAAACTTGTGAGCATACAATATTATCTTTCATTGAAACTTCCTAAGAGTGGCACTATGTAAAGTTACTGTGTACACATCACTCCACAAAACACCCATAACAAATTTAGCTCAGGTTCATCACAAAGATTCTTGAACCCCGTGGAAATTGGCAATATTGTCAGACTCCAAGGATCCACGAGGACTCATTGGGCATTAACAGTTAGTATTTTCCAAACTATCAGTGGGATCAAAACAGGCTGAATCACCAGACCTCACAATAGATCTGAAAGGCATGGAAGCAGAGCAAGGAACCAATACGCCAGGCTGTGTGAGACTCAGCTCTAGCCCAGCCAAGATACCATTTTAAAATGAAAAATGAAATGTGCTTACTCAATAAGAAATTTCAATCAAATAAAACTATCAAGAAAATGGAACAGCAAAAAGCCATTATGATTCCTATGAGGTTAGGAATCATTTCTTTCACAGATAATTTAAATAGTAATTATGCACCTCAATCAAATAAATTTTCCCTTCACTTATTGGCTTAAAACTTTTCTTTAATGAAGATACCTTTCTATAAATATTATATATTTTCCTATACATTTACTGTAATAAAAATACTATGTGTTAGAAAGGACATGTTTATAAAAGCATTGTAAGTTTATATATTTTCAGATTTTGACATGTATGCAAAGGATATCCTACAAGGAAGTAAAGTATTCATTCTTCTGAAACAAGTGTGTTCCTCTCTAATACCTGACATAATTTTTTAGAATGTAAACGGATCCGTGGATGATTCGCCTTGTTCACACCTTTTACATGTATTCAGGAACACCAGGTAAAGTAGCACAGACTGTACTTCACCAACAGACACCGTTCACATAAAATGAGAAGTGATTGGTGTTAACTGGTATTGTACAAGTCATGACTCTACATAATCAATAACTGATGCTAGCTGGATTCATCTAAATAAGTCTTTTTTCTGTTCTGCCGGAAACTAATCAAAATATGTTACATTTCTAAGCCACCCTGTCTCTTGGTTGTCTGATAAGAGCCAACTATGGAAAGGAGCTATGAATATAAAACCTATAACATTCAACCTTTTCTTGCAAGTAGACAGACCTGAACATTAAAGATAAATATCACAGCAAAATACTTTATGTCAGATATAAAATGCTATTCAGCCATGTCACCATCTATTTTGGATTTTTAAGCTGTCTTTTGAAAAGCTGACGATATTCAAAATGGTAACCTTAAAAAGGAGGAGAAAAAATGATAAATGAAAACAAAGTAAGAACAGTTATACACACACATACAACCTTACATATAAATTCTTCTATTAAATTCATTTAGATTGTTGAAAATTTTAAGATGATTTTCAATTCCATGAATACTATTTAGGAAAATGTTTGCAGTAAGTAATACATCATTTCATGGTTTCTTTGTAATATATTTTCTTTAAAAACGTAATTTTCCTTTCAAGCATTTTAGCTTTAGAAAGTATTTCCCCTAAAAACTGTTCAGTTAAACGGTTTAAGATGCCTAACGAGATAAACTTTTTCCAAGATCAAATTCAAAACCCTGAGAACCATTTAAGTCTCTTGTTCTAGGTTATATGGCCGAAAAGAAAATCAAGTAAGTGGTAGACTCAGACCAGTCAGGTCAGGGAACACTCTATAAAGACAGCAAAGTGATCTGGAGCTAAAAATAAAGCTAGACTCCTGAAGCTAGACTCCCTCAAGCAGTAAGTGAAATTTATTAAAAAATCTCTGGCAAGCAATTCAGTAATCAATTTGCATTAACACTATAGGCAGCAAGGACAGGAAGAGAAAAAAATCATACCATCAGTTTCTTCAAGAAAAATCTTACATTGAAGAGCCTTAAATAAAATGGGTAAGTTCCTCCTAAATTCTTAAAATTATTAACTATCGAGAAGAACTTGCAGTTGCCCGTTAATCTCACCAATGTATTTATTTCAAAATTGAATTATGAAAGTTCTGAAATTTCAGATTGAAATAGAAATGCCTAAGTAGAGTAGCTAAACCTGACATCAGGTCACCAGTAAAAGTCACACTCATCCATCCATCCATTCATCTATGTATCAGAGTAAATCACTGCAGAAATCACTGAAATTGTTATGAAGCGGTCTCCAGGCTGAAAATCATATACAAAACCTTGACTAAGGATGTACTGTGCCAACATTCGTGTTCAATGATCCCTTCTGTAAGTCAGGGATCTAAGAGGGACCATGGTGTCATGGAGATGCTAAAGGAAATAGTGCAAATATGACGTGTCTTTCTAACATACCCAATACTTGCACATGTGGAAATTAGTACCCATGGATGCTGTGATCAAAGAGATGACTCAAAAGACAGGGAATGTGGTAATTATGGAGAGAGGGCTAATATGTCTTCCAAAAATAAATAAATAAATAAATAAGGAAATAAGGAAATCCTATGTGAGATTATGTTCTGAGCTTCTTGGAAGTTTGAAAGCTGGATGATTTGGTAAGGTGTTAGGAAAGAATGTTCATTCAAAATAAGCATTGGGGCTTTTTAACAAAAATAAAAAAATAAAACACAATGTTGAGACAATAGCAGAAGGTTGCTGCTGGAGTTAGAGTTAGAAAATACAAAGGCAACTCAACGTCTTAATTCAAGGATGAAACATCTGTACAGGGCCAGGGATGTAGCTCAGTGATGCAGTGTCTGCCTGGGATGTGCAAGGCCCTGAGTTTGATCCCTGGTACCAAAAAGGAAAAAAAAAAAAAAAAAGACCAAGAAAAAAAGCCCCTAAAAAAATCTATATACTCAAGAAAGATTAGGTAAGCATGTATTACACATAAAACACCATGATAAATCCTGGTGGTGATAGAAAGGTTCATGCTACCACCCTAAAATCCCCAGCTGTCACTATCCATTCCATCAGATATCAGATGTCAACTTTTTAAATTTTTCTGTCATATTTCCATTGTTACAAAGGTTATAGTGCATCGTTGTCAATTTTACATTTTGCAATATACTTATTTTTACTGATCTAGAACTTTCCTATCTTTCCTTCATGCAAATGTATCTTACAAACTAATATTGTGTTTGGTTTTGCATGGGCTCTTTTGTTTTTGTCATTTGTTTTTGAGATAGATGTCTTGCTCTCTTAACCAGGTTAACATCAAATTCATGATCCTCCTGCCTCAGCCTCCTACATAGCCACCATACCCTGCTAGATTTGTTTTTTGAAACAGTGTATCTAATTATAACTCTATTCAAAGACTTTCAATGATTAAACCATTGTCTACCACATTCAGTAAAGAATCTTTCTCATAGTAACACTGGATATCTCTCAAATAAAATAACCCTAGAGAATTCACTAAATACCCCCAAGTTCTTTGTGGAGAAGATAACATTTCATAAGGTTCTGAAAACAGCTAATTTTTTAGGCTAGATTTTCATGAAGAAAGGCAAAGAGACACAGCATAGTTTCAAATAAGAGATATATGCATTCATATAAACTGGAAATCACTTTTTCCTTTTCTTTCTTTTCTTTTTTTTTTTTTTTTTTTTTTTTTGGAAAGACGTCCATGCCTTTTTAAGTACTACTATTCCCCATCTGTGTAGTAAATTAAATCCCTAGAAAGAGTATAAACAATATAGTAGAAATTAGGACTACTAATTTCTACTATAACTCAGTGTTAAAAAGAGATTAAATAAATGCTAATGTTGTTAATGTTAAAAATTCCGTGAAAGAAAAATTTCTATTAAGAAGCCACAGAACTTCAAAAGAGCAAGAAAACCTGATATAATAAGAAAGAGAATGCATTTAACAAGTGTGTTGTTGATAGTTTGCTCTTTATCATAAATTATTTTATTTCTTTTTTAGCACAAAGGAAACCACTTTCATTTTAAATGATAATTTGTGGTTAGTAGAATAAGAAATAGTAGCAGCTAGATTAATAAAAGTAAAATAAAGAATACATGTATCTTTTATTTGTTTATTCATCCTGCAACTTACACTCTGTGAAACAGCTTATAAAGATGAAAAAAGAACAAAATTCAGCTCATTCTATGAGATATTAAAACATTTTTATAGTACAGTTACAAGAAGCAAAAAAATAAATAAAAGTAGACCTTTTACTTGTGGGCATGCATAAAATTTGAAATCTAAAGATGGGAATGTTTACTCTCTTAAAGATTTTTAGCTGATATGATTCAAAAAAAGAAATAAATTTTGAAAGTGATTGATTTTTTAAAGGCTCTTTATGGGTATCTTTATACTTCACCACCTATCTGAAGATGTACAACTACGTCCGAGAGTATTTTTGAAGTTGAAATGATTGAAACAGTACAGTGTGGATTAAAGTGTCAAATCAAACCTGGAGCAAGTAAGAGTCAAACCTTTCTTCTTTTGTGTTTGGTTCACAAAATTCTATCTTCCTAGACTAAAATTACAAGGTGGTTTCAATCTGTCCCTCAGATCTTTGAACACTAGGTTTCCAACGTCAAAAGACCCTCCTGTTTGAAATCCAAGTCTTTTAAATTTTGCCGCACAGCTATGGAAGTGGTTGAGAAAGGTCTCTAGGGCACAGAGCACAGGGCACCAAGAATGTAAAGAAGGAAACACACTTAAACAATCAAATTCAGGGTCATTTAAAAATGTTTAATTCACTTTGAATTGGTTATTGTATTCAAATGAAGTTTGCAGGCCATCTGTCTTTGAAGTGATTTAAATTAAGTTTTATGGCTCTTAAGGGAAAGAGAGGCAATTTCTAACACAGTATAGTCTGCTTACTACTATCAATCACTAATTAGAATTAATTATTAAGACTTCAATGCCTTTTTTCTCAAATATTCTGAATCATTTATCAAAGAGTGACACGACTTTTTATTCTTTCTTTGGAATACTGAAGTCACAGTCCTATGACTTTTGGGTAGATGCAACTGAACTGACGATTTTAGTCAGATGGTTAACAATAATGCTATCTAAAAGCTACATTTAACCAAGAGAGCAGTATTTTTGGAACAGCAGGCAGTATAAAAGTGCTTTGTGAATATTAACATATTCTAGCAAATTAGTTTGCACTCATTATCATAAGCAATTACTTACTGTTTAGATGCAGCTCGTTTTAAATTGGCAAGCAATTTGCAAGAATTAAAACACAACATAGAAAGCTTTCTGGAAATTCAACCATATCCCGAGACAAGTGATGCTACTGGGTGCAGACTGTGTACCGCACATGGTTACCTATGAAACGGAATTAAAATAGCTGGGGGGGGGTCACTACATGGACTTTTAATACAAGTTATTTTCTTTGGACACTATTGATAAAATTATACACTAGAGGGCATTAAAAAAAACATGAGGAGAAAGTGGAAAGGTTTTACTTTCTAAAAATGAACTGGCTAACAATTTCACTAAATTTTGGTACTTCAAAAACCTACTGCATTGTCCCGAGTCGTTTGCACTTCCCAGTTTACACCTTGAGAGAAGTTTCTGTTATCTTGATAATTTTCTTTGTTTATCACTGAGGCAGAGACTGCTGATGTTCACCAAATCCTTTTTGCCTGCTTTGATAACAGAACTCTTGATGTTTGCAGGACTCACTGGCTGTCTGATTGGAGCCTCTATTTCCCATCCCTATTCCCCTTTGCAGCTTGGAGAAGCCATGGGGACTGCGTGGTGGGCAAGCATGATGTGTGATTCCCGTTCAGGCCCCGAAATGCACCTATCCTCCACTTCGCAGCTCCCCCTTCTCTTTTTGCACAGTGATGACAAAAACAGAGTCAGCAGCTTTCTGTTCACAGACACAACTCACAGGTTGAGAACAGAAGCCTCTGAGACACTCAGCTATAACTACTATTACAAGAAAAACGACCTTCATTTTAATCGGACCAGTGTCTTTCTGGGTCTCATTTTCATAACACAGGGTGTTTGTATATCTTTGAAACAAAATGACCAAACATTTTCATGTATTTTTTTTCATCCTCATGATAGTCAAGTAAACTCGATAGGGAAGCTATCATCATCTTTATTTCACAAATTCAAAGGAAATTGGTATTCTCGGGGGTAAAATTATTTATCCATGAACATAAAGCAATTTTAAATGTTTTCTGTCAAAATCTTCTGTTGAAGGTAGGTGACAATGTATTACCCCTTTTTGCAATAAACTAATGTGACTCACTCTGGTGGGTTCTATGGGAGGTCTTTTTCCTCATGGATAACATTATTCTACAGTTCTTTTCTCCCTTACAAAAGCAAAATGGTAAACATGTGCAAAATGCAATAAAGGATGCTGTGAACTGACCCACACAGTTCCACTAGTTCAGATATACAGCATTTACTTTAGAAATCATCTAATTAGAAATACTTTCTCCAGCCCTTTAAGATGTAAATTTTCCCCTAATTTGTGAAGAGTCTTTCTCAAAGGCCTAGAAGCTGTCCCTTTGACATGCGGTCATCAGGAAAGATGGTGTCCCTATTTCTATCTCCTTGGAAGTGGTAGGTACCGAACTCCTACAAGTTCCCATTAGCAAATAGAAATATTGATCACTCCACCTTCACTGGTATCCTTCAGCATTTTCCCACTAGGTCACCCCTGGAGCTTAAAAAGACTTCTGCCAATTGAACTCAGTGGAGATGAGTTCAATTTCTCTTCCTTGAGTGTAAGTTTCTTTGACACCTATGATTCATTAATCATATCGTTCTGACATTTAAGCCTACCAGTCTGGAAAACAGTAATAGTAACCCAGCAATCTATGCAAGTGCTTTACTATTGAGCTATATCTCTAACAAGGAAAGACTTTCTTCATCTGAATGTCATTATATCACTCTCAGGGGAAATTCCCACTTTCTACAAAGAAAGTAAACAAAGCATTGTCTGGAAGCTTAGTAGTCATTTCACTTGGAGATATCTATGCACTGATCAAAACATTAAATAATGTTTCATAGTACTATTCTGGGGAAGAGTTCACCTAAATTGAACAGCTAGCCACACGACATCTGTAATAAAGCAACAAGTATTCTATCTCCATTTCTTGAGAATAGTCATAGCTCAAACAAATACATAATTATCAATACAGAATATATTCTACATATTTCACTTTACATTGATTTTATATTACTTGATTTTTAAAGTAATTTTCTATCTTGAGGATAAGGACTAGTTTACATGGTTCCTTGTTTTTACTTAGAGCCTAGAATATCACTAGATACCTAACAGATAACAAAAATTAAATGTGGAGATTAAAAGAAAATATATACCATCCAAAATTATTTTGATGATATCTTCATTTTTATTTGATGTTTTAGAATTAAGTATCTCTGTTATTATGCTTAAAACAAAACACTTAGTAATAGCAGGATAATAAAGGACATTGTCTTAATATCTCTGTTAGCAATTTCTCTCAATGTCTTGAAAAGAAGTATAATTTAGAAAATATCATCAATGTGTTATATATTGGGAGTACTGAGAAAAGACACTATTAAAAGAACTGAATAGCTAATATATATACATATATATGTACATATAGATACATATTTCCAACTTTTCAAATGTTACGTTTGGAATACAACAAATTTTATTTTCTGTTGAAATACTTATATATGTTATTTTGGAGTAAACATCTGTATATATTCATGTAATCATACATATTTACACATTATGTGCTTAAAATCACTGAAGCATAAAATAATGTATATGGAAATATGTTTCTAAGTAGAATAGATGTATTTTAATGTATGTCAGGAAATAAAATATGTTCTCTGATCAGAGAAGGCAAGTTGTTGGATAACTAATACCACACAGGGAACAGATAAAGTAAAATAACAAAACCGAACAAATAAAAAATCAAATACCAATCCCCTCTCCCTTGCAGAATGACCCAAAAGAAACATCTTTTGGTTCTCCTCAAATTCAGACTACTTCAAATCCAAAATAAACAATCTCTAAAGGAAAGAAAATTTGTCAAATTGGAAAGTTATTTTTTTCTTATACAAATAAACAAAGTAATTATAAAGGGAATATTTAAAATAATAGAAAAGGAAAACTTTTTCCTCACAGTATGCTATTATTTCTAAGCAATTTAAAAGGTCATATCAAGCTTTTTTTTTTTTTATTCTTCTGCTATTTTCTTTTTAGCTAAATTTAGTTTAGATTTGTGAGACAGGGTCTTGCTATAGAGCCCACACTGGCCCAGAGCGCCTAATCCTCCTCCTTCCCCTTCCCAAGTGCTGGGGTTACAGGCATGTGCCACCACGCCTGACTTCATCTGCCATTTGATAACTCATAAGAAATATTTATTTCATATATCAGGTACACATGAGTACATATCAAATTGTTTCTCTGGTATGAGAAACCGTAAGCGTAGATAAGGACAAAAAAGTATATAGATACTAAGTAAAAGAAAGATAATATTCAATAGGGAGGAGAATTTGAAAGGCAGGAGGGGAAAAAGAAGGAAAGGAAAAAGAAAAGAAAGGGGAAAAGGGGAAAAATGTAAATAAAGCTACTGAAAATAGGGAAGGGGAGGAGTGGAAGGGAGGGGTGGGGAAGAAGGGGGGAAACCGAGATGTATCACGTACAGGTACAAATTAAGTACGATGAATGTGATCGCTATGTATACAGTGTGCTAATACATGTTCTTGGAAATAAAAAAAATGTTTATTTTCATATTCATTACCATAAATAATTAGCAAGTGCCATTATTAGTCTATGAACTATATTATACCTTTCAAGGCAGAGAGTACCAAAACAGCACAGCCAGTTTCTCTTCCAATCCCACCAATAAGAAATATAAAATTCACACTACCTGTATCTATGAACAGAAATATGGAATGGATTCACTTGGAAATGACAGTTCCCACTACAACCTTTATTGGATATGAACCGAAAACCTGATGGGAGGTTTCCAGGCCCATAAAGATGTGACAGCACACTGGATAAGCCTGTAGGAAAATAAAACAGCAATGTCCCCTCGTCATCCACCCTGGAGAAAGCAGTTACCATGACTTTTAATATCTCATGTTCACACTCTTCTCAGATGATATTCTACATGTCAAAAGAGACTAATGTTAAGAGGTATAGAGTTTACGTTACAACAAGTGAGTCAAGTGGAAGAATTTAATTGGAGAAATGACATGATCAGATTTGAATTTTATCACGGTTACCATGATACTGTACGGAAAATGGGATAGATGGGAAGTAGCTGAGGCAAGAATCCTTTTAGAAGGTTACTTTCACAAAGAGAAAAAATAATGACAAACTAAGATAGTTTGACAGTGGGTAGTGATAGAGGTAGACACATGTGAGACGCATAAAGGAGATCACGCAAGGACTTTCTGTGGAGAGGGAAGAGGAGGAAATCAAATATCACTCCTAGAATTCAGACCTGGAAGGGGAATACATGCTGTGTTGAGACAGGAAGCTTCAGGAAAAGAACAAGATGTGTAAGGAATATAGTTTATCTTTGAATTCACCCACTTTCTTCCAAGTGAGAATACTATTTTTGTAGTCCTATAATACATAGCATATGTAAGTATATATGAAAGATGTACTTCAGAATCCTATCAGTCGATCAGGCATGTAGGAAGGGATATCCAAATGAAAAACTTACCATAGGTTTTTCTGGAAATATTTTTGCAAGACCATAATTAATAAATATGGCTAATTTGTATCTCCTCATCTCCTTTAAAACAGTATCAAAATGTACTATTGTGTTTTTAATATGACCTCCCCATGGCACTCCTGTGAACAGGCTACATTTGTCATCTGAACTCTTGCAATGTTATCTTTTTTCTAATAATTTTAAGAAATTGTTTTATGGAACGGCTTTACAATACTTATTGTCCCAGTATGTCTTTTGCTATTACCACTTAGTTCCATCTGGTTAACTTACTGTGTTCAGTTGACTCTCTTCCTATGCTTATCAGGAATTTAACCCTTTTTGCCACGCAAACACTTTAGTAAGTAGGTTTACTGGTTTAGCCATTATGTTGTGTAGGTGAGCAATAGAGTCAAATGTTATGAAGTTAGTTAAGTTGAAGCTCAAATCTCCACATCTTTAGATGAAGTTCAATTTTCTGCATGTCTTCCACCATTCAATACTGAGATGAAAGAAGGAGTGAAGATCTCCATTGTTAATGGAAAGTATGCTTTATACTTTATTAACTCAGTTTCCTGGGTGTACAGCCTGTATAATAACCATTACTCTGATCTACAGGATCGCTCTCTCTCTTAAAATCTAGGAGGCATGGATACTGGTACCCTGTACAGATGATGGCTTTCGGCAGAGTGGGCAAAAAAAAGGAAACCTTTTTCAAAACACTTTAATTTCATCCGTTAAAAATTATATTAAGTTCTTTTCATTACAAGGCATTTGTTTGCTATTTCCCAGAAAAATGTCATATTATATGTGAAACTCCATGGCAATAACAATGTGAATGGTATCACCTTCACAAGTACAATTTGCACAAACATACACGGCGTCCATTTAGTAAGATTTAGAAACCAGTCAAATTTGGATTAAGAGGGACATTCAATTCATTTTGAACCCTATTCTGTAGAATACAGCCATGTTCCAGAGAGACAGGGAAGTCAAGAGACACAGAAAAGAACCATACCTCCTACTTAGCTACTTTCTTTCATGCATAGAAAGCACCAGTAGTGAAAGCATTTCAGGCCATTCCCTGGAAAGAACTCACTTTACAAGGGTGAAAAAAGATCAGTCTCAAACCTAAGTTGGGGAAATGAAACCCCTGAACAGAAGACCCTATCAGAGCAATGCTGGTTGAAGGTGCTTGAAAAACTAAACCAAAGAAGCTCAAGTTACATATGAAGCACAAGTTCCAGCAAGGAAAAAAAAAAAAAAAAAAAAGAAAAGAAAAAAAGAAGAGAGAGAGAAAAGAAAAAAAAAATAGACTTAAAGGAAAAAAGAAACTGAAAATCCTGAGCAGATCAATCTCTTCTACATTTCTATGACCACTCCAAAGCACAGACTCAATTTTGAAGCGTGTTAAATTCTGGGCCCATGTGGGAATATATGGTTAATGAATTTTGTACAACCTTTCTTCTCCTGAATTGAAATAAAGAAGGAAAGAACTCTCAAAAAGATCTGATGGGTTTCACTGAGTCTTTGTAACATTCTTCCTGCCCCAAAGTGGTTTCAGACCGTGTAGAAATAACCAGTCTGCTAATTAAACTACTGACTCTTTCTTCTAACTTGGAAAGCTTTGTTTGGAGAACTGATATTTCAGAAGCAACCTACACTCTAAAGCCTCCAAAAATGTAGATTTCCCACAGATAATTAGGGGAGTTAAATACATATCACCCTAGGTCAAATGTAGCCCTGCAAATGAAGGCACATGTGCTAATTTTCTAAATATATAATGATTCTCCCAGACAAAGCTTAACAAACTAATGTTCCAAGGAAAGCTTCCAAGGGGGGCCCAGAGAGGTTCGTTTCTCCAGGAGTTAAACTGAAAGGTGAAAAAATGAAACTGTGCTATGACAACTTTGAAAGCAGCAAGATTACTTTCCAATCAATGGAATGTGAAGTTGACAGAGGATACAGTGCCCACAAACTTGCAGGAAAATATTCTGATGCCCAGGAGCTCCCAAAGCCCTGAGCTGTGAGACATAAACATACGCATAGAATAGTCACCCTTTATATTACTGTCTATAATGATGCAGATGTTTCAAAGCAACCAAAAACAGTGAGAGGAATTCCATCCCCAAACTGGTTCATTTAATTTTGAAAAAATTCAACAACGTAGAAGATCTCATTTGTTACATAAATGGAAGCCTTTACCTCTCTCACAGAGCCGTGTCTGCATGATGAGTTCATTAATACATTCTACTTGTTCTGTGCTACAATGAGCCAAAATAAGATTGCGAGTGAACTCAGTTAAAAGCCACCATGCCACGTGGAAGCACTTAACCTTACATCAGGAAAGTATGGGTCCAGTCCTAATTCCTGGCTCTGGGACTTTGCCAGAGTTACTGAGACTATCCAACAAGCCTCATTTTTCTCTTCGGAAAGTAAGGGGGTTGTGTCAGTCAATCTCTGTAGTCATTCCAACTCTATTCTTTGAGTTTCAAATATCACTCCACTAAAGCTGGTGTGACCCAGCTTTAAACTTCTATATAATTTCTTGTATTTTATGGTTGTAAAATGATAGAGTAGAGAAGTTTATTTCACATAGTAATATTTTTATGATTACGGAAAATTATGACATAAATAGAGAAAAAATGAAGACTATGGACTATGCATTACTAGCAGTTAACAGTTTTACTTCCTGAAATCATATCCTCTACCTGGTTAGTCTAATAATTCCACCCAAAATCAATACAACACAAAAATCCACAGAAATGACAGTCTAAAATGAGCCCTACGTTTATCCAAACCTAGTTATGTAATTACTGAGGTCTTCTCATTCTAAAATTATAATTATTGCCATTATACTAAAAAAGGTCGGGTTAAATGTTATTAAGCAAAAGCCACCTTGGCTGATTTGTTTTGTGAATACATGTTAAAATAATTCCTACTCAGAAGAACAGGCTCATTCCAAGCTGGAATTATTATGAGCTTTGGTAGGTTCTATTGTCACAAATATGACTCAGATCCAGAAAGGGATTCATTATTCTATTCTAGCAGTCAATTTAAGTTGTGAAAATATGAGAAAAAGTCAAAGCACATTCTGCAGAGATGTAGCTGCAGTGGTATCATATTCTCTCCCTTTCTAGTTGACAAAGACCAGGTATCAACTTGGTGGCCCAAAGCTTATTCATGCTTATCCAAGGGTAATTCCACACATGTTCACAAAGACCACAGCTGACTGTTCATTTGTTAATGTTCCTAAATTTGTGGAGTTTTGACCAAAGAATTTTAAGGTCTTTGTAGACAGTGAGCTAAATCACAATGCTCATTCTCTGACTGATTCATAGCAACTTTTGAAATGTCATTTAACTGCTCACAACACCAGGGCAGAAAACTTTGTTTTCTTCTGGGTTACGTGATAATACTGCAAGCACTAGGTGAATTTCATCTATTACATTGCTTTTTCTTTCAGGCACTAGTTGGAGACTCACCAGAAAGATGACGATCATCTTCAGTAGCGAAACACACACACACACACACACACACACACACACACACACACACACATACAGCAGATGATCTTTCCAGGGTCATAAAGTTGTAATCAAGAAGAACATTTAGGGATTCCTTCAGTGATTTATTTCTCAGATTTTTAAAAGTTTCCCTTCCTACAGTGTCCCATATTACAGCAATGAAAATACAGCATTTATCGTAAAGTGCCATCACACAACCACTCCACAGACACTGAGTCAATAAATGTAGGGGAATGCCTACCATTCACCTATTGGAGGGCTCCAAATGAAACAAATCATTATATGCAGGTAGCTAGTAGGTCTTCAAACATACTGACAATGCTGATATGGAAAATTTGTATCTTACACATTACAGGCTTAATTACATTTTGTGACTATTTGTAAATTGCAGAAATCTTAAGAAGTTAAGCATAGCTTTAAAACAGGCACTTAGAAGAGATGAGGGAGGGGTTGGGGATTTACTGCAGTGGTCAGAGTGCTTGCCTTGCAAGTACAAGGCCCTGAGTTTGATCCCCCGCATGAAAAAAAAAAAAAGAATAGATGAGGGAACTTTTAAGTGACTTGGCTACTGAGAATAAAGGTGAGGAAGTAAAGAGAAGAATAAAGGAAGAAGAAAACCAGTACGATTGGACCAAGAAGTCAGAATGCGCATCTTCTAGAGATCACCAAGTTGTCTGTGCCTTCATCCTCACTCCCAATTCAACTGGTATAGTGTGTGCTGGCTACCTTCAAAGATGTCAGCAGAAAACTTTACCAAATCTCTATTGATAGGCTATTTGGATTGGAACCACTACAGACCAGGACTGGTCTACAGGTTGATGTCTTGGTTTGGAGGCCATTTAGCAAGTAACATTGTCTGAAATCAATGGACTGTTACAGCTTTCATCTTTCTGAATTTCAATATCATAAGGCACCTTAAGATTTAATGACCCTACTCTGTGAGTGAAGCTTTGAACCTGCTATATTTCTTCTAATGGATCAAAATGACTTAAATGGGAAATGATTACTACCTCATGTGCAGTTGGACAACGATGCAAACTAAGAGAGTGATTAATTAAGGATATATCAATAAATATTCATTTAAATTAATGTTCAGTAAGATTTGGATCATAGCTTTTCCTTAAATAAAAAAGAGGGGAAAAAACTATATTGATTATAAAAAGAAATTAGAAACAAACAAAAAAATCAGCCCAAACTGAATGCACACACATATACACATACAGAAAAACAGAACAGACAACACTGTAGAACACTCACTATGTCTCTAGAGATCTATTAACATTTTATGAACAAGGAAACTAGCCACTCTTTTCTCTAAAATAGAAAAAGCACTTTCAAAGCAAGAACCAAGAATAGGTAAACGGCAAAACTATCATTTTAAAAGAAAGTAAGATACAGTCAGGTGGAGAAACAAGGAAAAATATCAGGCACTGCCATCAGCAGGAAGATGTACTCAACAGCCAAATGACAACACAATAAGAAAATCCATAAAACACAGCAGGATAAATCAACGCAAAAGGTCAAAGCATAGAACACGAAAGCACATACTTCACCCAAGGATAATTTCCATAAGTATACAATGAAATAGAGAAACATCTCCAAAACATTAGAACATAATTACATCTCAATTTTCTTAAGAGATTTTCAGGGCTCGGTACAAATCACTAGAAGAATATGGTGGATACATTTCAGGAAAGAGTTATCTTCTAAGATCTTTGTCTTGTGGAAACAAGAAGTAGAACAAGACCATGGGTCACTTTCGTATCAAGATCACACCTGACACTACTTGTGAAATGAAGTTAGAGTCTAAATACCAAGGTGCCATTGAAATCTCCTAATAAAAATGTAGAATAATAAGGCTGAAGTTTTTCCCTCAGAAAACAGAGGTGATAGCTGGAGACAGACCAGAGAAGGTCATCTTCCAACATGCATCCTTCCCAATCACATCCAGAAAGCAAACAACATACTTAGACGTTATGAGACTTAATATCCAAATTTATAATAATTTCCTTGACTTAAAAGATGACTGTTCTTATTCAAATGCAAGAAAGGGCAGAGTTAAATTTAGGTAGGAAAATGGTCATTTAAAGATACAAGTTTGGAGGAGCAATTTGGAGTTCACTGTGTTTAGTTTTTTAAGAACCACCCTAAAACAGACAGTGTTAATTCAATATACTTGTAACCAAAGGCAGTAGAAATCAACTCCTTCACTTATCACAGATTTAAGAGAAGAGAGAGCAAATTAAACTTAAGGATCTGAGGTGGACATCACCTATAACAACATAACAAACTTTTTTCTTTCTAGAAGGACCAACAAAGAGTTTGGTTTGGGAATGAAAATAAGAGTAACATGGCAAGAAAGAGTGAAGGAGCAAGTTAGTTGCCAAAATACTGAACTTTGACTTGCCTGTGTTCCATCTTGCCTTTCCTCAATTCTGTTTTGCCTAATTTATGCTTAGCATTCACAAGTCTGCTGTGGAAAAGGAAGGCTTCTCACTGACTGCCACACAACAGTACATCTGGTATTTAGGAAAGCATAACTCCACTGGCCTATATCAAAATGACTCAGATAAATGAGTATAGAAAACATTACTGGCTCTTCTTTATAGTAGAAAACTGATGGAATACTCATTTTAATCTCTGTGTACAGATAACATAGCTACCTAGGGAATTAATTATTTGCTTTATGAACACCTTATGATCATGTCTCGTAAAAGAACTCCCAAAGCAATCTTTTGTACAGGCCCACTGCTATTCTGTTTTTCAGAGGCTAATGTGCTTGGCGAGGTTGTCAGAAAAAAAGAAAAAAAAATAATCAGTTCTTTCTTTGTTTAACTAGAGAATCGGATGAATAAAACGGATAGCAAAGGTACATGGAAAAGCAGGTTAAGCGTGAATACGTTAATCCTCTCTCTGACTTTGTACCTGCCTTTGACCAACGGCTAATGGATTTCCTTGTCTCTGTTTCGGCATTTCAAAGAGTCAATTACATTCACATTTTTCTCAGAAATACTGTAAGCGTTAGATGTATATGTCTTTCAAAAAGAAAATATAAAGCTCAGAAAAAGAAGAGCTATTATAATGTGCACATGTTTCCACAGTGTAAGAGAGCCTTCATTACACTAATACCCCAGCTGAAAACTGAACTATAAAACATTCTGGATGGTCCCAAAATCGAAAGTAGAAAGCAATAAAAACTATCGACCCTTTAATTTTTTCAGAGGACAGGCATTTATGATCTTTTGAGGGCCACAGGTTGGTTTGCTTTCCTGTTTGAATTAATTAACATGGCATTGGCAAAATCTGGTATTGATTAACAAGAAAGAATCAAGAAATATTTATCTAATACCATAGCGTATGAGGCATTGTAGAGAATACGAGGAAAAAAATTGCATACCGGATGTACAACAGCCACAAGCAGTGTGTGCCAATTTAAAAGTGATAGTCATATAAATAATACTTATATCTTAAAGCACTTTATGACTCCACATATGTTTCACTTACTGCTCACTTTATTTTATAGACATTAAACAATGTGACTTCTCAAAAGACAGAAATCCAAAAGTAGTAGTAATAGAAAGGTCTGGGAAAATAGACCTGATCTGACATTTGGAAGATGAGTTGGGGTGAACAGGAGAGAAGAGTTACGGCTGAAAACAACATTGATATTTAATTTTCATAAGCATCCATCTCTAGTTTGTTAAAGATACACAGATATGCTCTCTCATTATTATCTTCCTGAGGTTTAGTACTCCATTGAACAGCGACCTGAAGAGCATTTACTGAATTAATCACTGAGGAGGAGTTGTCCTTCCAAATCTCTGTCTTCATTATAAACAGGACAGTTTACCAAATAGCTGGGGAGTTTAGGGTGTAGCCTGCAGCTACGGAGTATAATTGAGCTTGCAGACTGTGAGTCAGTCCCCTCACTTAAGGTTCATTAGCCTGGGTGCCAACCATCCCAGGGGGCGATTCCTTCCTACTCTGAATCCCCACAGCACGGGTCACCCAGACAATGTCTGTAGCACAACTTCAGCATTTCCAATGAAATGTGATCTTGTGAGCTCTTTGTCTTCCAATTGGTTTGTGTTATCTTTGTCTTGCCTCCCAATTAAGCTCCCGAAGCTCCTTGCAAAAGGACTCTATGTCATCACAACTCCTTATCTAGGACAGCAGCTTCTGGCAAATGACTTGACACCGCATAGTGCACAGTCAGTGTTTGCTCTGCGCCTCCAAGTTGCCGATGCTGCTGTGTGTTTGTCTCAAAGAAATAATGACTCTTGATTTCAACAGATGACACTAAAATAGATTAATAACACTAAGCAGGCTATGCAAGTTCGTAGGGCTTGTTAGGATCAGATAGAAGATGTTTAACCGAGTAATTGTGGCAATCTAGATTTGGAAAAGGTAGTAAGGGTCACCTAGTCCAGGCACTTCATGTTAAACACAGGGAAACAGACTTAAGAAAGGGAAGAATATCATCTAAGATCACAACTGATACCTCACAAAAGAGAATAATGCCTGATTTTTGTGGTGGGCTTTGTCTATGGCAGGCACTTTTATTTCAATGAAGAAAGGAGCACCAGATGTGAATCACATGCCCTCTAACACTCCAATTAAGAGACAACAACACTTGGTGTTATTCTAGTAGGAGTCAGCACAGGTGTGGAAACACCTGAACGCTCTTGTTTTCCTTTCACTGTAATATTTCTACCAGATATTCAGCAAAATACGCTGTATGAAAAGAAAACATATTCTCAATAGTGTGCCCCCCTCTGAATAACTTAATGAGGTGTCTGGGTCTGCTGCTCACCAGGAATATTTCAAGTAAAACTATTTTTAGTTTTACTTGTGCCTAAAGTGAAGGAACAATTAACATGACATGTCACTTTTTCTTCTATCTCTTGATTTAGTATTTAGAATTTTCTCCTCTGGACTAAAGAAGTCATCAGATAGTCACACGATCATCTGTATTTTCTGTTTTACATCTATCCTTCTCGATCTACTTAAATTTGCTTACATTTTTTACTTAAGCTACTTCCTCTTACTCGAATCTCTTCTCCCTCTTGCTCTTTCTTTTCTCATCTAAAACTTTGTATATCATTCTTTTTCCTAAGAAACCTTTAATCTCCTTGTCAGTACAGTGTAATGGATGCAGGGTTTGACCAAGAGTGCAACCCGGCTTCTGTGGTTGTCTCCTCGTCATACAATTGTTGCATATCAGTGAGACTCCGTGGAAAAAAACCAGGTCCTAATTGTCCCACTTTGTTCTTTTTCCCTCAACACCCAAATCATCGCTCAACTGTTTTTTTTTTTAAGCTGGTATGATATATCTAGAGGATATTTTAAGAATGGCTATTTCCATAAAATTCTGTTCCATTTCCTTCGACCTACTGAAAATGGTATTTTCTGTCTAAACCACCAAGGTGTTAAACTATGTGAGGACAGGTTGAAACCAAATGCAAGAAACAGATACATTTTAGCAAGGTTTTATGGGTCAAACTCTTGGAAGCACAGAACTCAGGTTATATTTCTGGAGACATAGCAGGATTTCAACAAATACGTACAGATCATTACAGAAACCTATTATAGGTGCCACATAAATTTTAATTAATTTATTAAATTATTTAAATGACTGGTAATCTAAAGTAATTGAAGCTTACGTGGTCTGGTGAAAGGCAGTAAAATAATGATACTTTTTTTCCTATTTAAGTCTCATTAAATAATTTTTTAATGACAAGAACAGAAAAGTTAATCTCAAAACTAGGAAACACTATCCTATGAAACAGAACTTCTAACTGCACAAGAGAAGTGGATCTAGGTGAAGGTCCACGCAGTGCAGTCTGTAATCCCCCAAGGCCTCCAAGGCCAGCCAAAGGACCCCAAGGGCCAAGCGCTAGAGGGGGAGAACTGCATATCAGGACATATTAGAGGAGTTCACTTATCTGGGCGCAGTCGGAGTCAGGCAACACCCATGCCAGCTGTTTTCCATAAAACAGATTTTAGATTTAGCAATGTGGTGGGAACAAGGAGACAGAAAACTCCATAGCTGTTCATTTTGGTCAGTTGCCCCACAGCTAAGGTCTGTGAGGTCAGCTTGCTATGCTACATGTCTGACACCTAGGAGTGGAGACTCAGCCACAGGATAGTTGTATCAGCAAGTATGGAGAAAGAGGCAGCAGCTGACTGTTCCTGTAATTTATCACTCCTGTATTATAATCCAATAAAACCTGACTCAGAAACCAACAGCCCTCGCTGAAAAACTGAAGGTAGAAGAAAGTAGTAAATTAATAAGACAAAAAGTGGCAAAGAAGACTAACCACCAGCAAAGTTCTTAGAAAATTTACCTAAACTGTGAATACTTGTCTATGCAAAATAGAATATATGGATTTTAAAATGAGAGTTTGAAGAAAAGACCAAGAAGGCTGAGGCTGGGGATTTAGCTCAGTGGTTACAGTGCTTACCTAGCAAGTGCAAGGCCCTGAGTTCGATCCCCGGCACCAAAAAAAAAAAAAAAAAAAAAAAAAAAAAAAAAAAAAAAAAAAAAAAAAAAAAAAAAAAAAAAAAAAAAAAAAAAAAAAAAGGAAGAAAAAAGGCTGAGACAGGAAACCAAGAGTTCCAGGCCAGCCTGGACTACTACACAGTGAAATCTTGTCACAAACAAACAACACTGTACCACGAACAACAACAGCAGCAGCAGTACAAAAAGAAAAAGAAATTAAAGAGAAAAATTTAAGGGAAGATGAGCCACTAATTTCCACAGTAAATGTATGTATTTTACAACCATCAAGAAAAAAGCTCATGGTCCAATTAAAAACTGGGCAGAAGATTTATATAAGCATTTCAGCAATTTAAGAAATTGAAGAAACATCTCAAAAACAATAAAAGAAACATCCCTAAACATACAAAACATGTTCAACCATACCATATTAAAAATGAAATTAATATTAATAGAGACTCTGGATGTCCCCCCAAAGCCTCACGTGATCTAGAGTGTGGGATTACACCACTGATGGGTTTGGCATAGTTCTGCTGGGATCAGGGATGTGATACCAGGATTAAGGGTGCTGGGATCAAGGATGGGAGTGCTACCCACCCTAAAGTGAGTAGCCTGGACAAAATATGAGAGAGAAAGACGCTTGCTCCCCCCTTTTCTGCTTCCCTTGCTTGCCTTGCTACCTTCTGCCTGTCTGCTACGCCACTCTGCCTTGGATCCAGCTGATTGTGGACTGAAACTTCTACAAACTGTGAGCTAAATAAAGCTTTTCTCCCCTAACTCTTGGTGTCGGGTGTTTTGTCTTAGCAATGAGAGAAAGGTAACTAAGACAAGAGGTCCAAATGGCAATTACCAAAAACCTTGATATAAAGGGAATTAGGAAACATTTTTACTTATTTGAAAGGAAAGTTTTGATACCAACACAGTGGAGGAATACAACTGCAATTTGCAATTGTCTCCATTTGACAGTCTACTAAAACATAAACTATACAACTCCTCCTCAAGTAATTACATTTCCAGGCCATTCTCACCCAAATAGACTGAAATAGTTATGGAAGATAACCAGTTTAATCAGGTAAATCCTAAATTAGACTTCGCTCTTGTGTTCCTCTAAAGAGTTGCCATTTACCTTTTTTACTCATCTTTCATTCCTCTACTTCTTAACTCAAAAGTCATGCAAAATCTTCTAGCACTATTCCCCCCAGAAGTGGGGAGCCAAAAGACCTGAACTGTCTGTATGTTTTGTGGGAGAGGGCCTTGGTAAATTAGATACTTAATGTGAAAATATAACTTTTATCACTTTATTAAATTTAAATTTGGACTTTTACAAACTTACCATGTTAACTATGCCTGGATAAGAAGACTTGAAGTAGGAAGAAATTGATAAACTTTTTTTAAAAATATAGGTAAGATGATATCTGTAATATTTATGGACAGAACTCAAGGTATATGCTAACATCACTTGATATTAATCTTTAGTAAAGATTATTGGGAAGTATTCATAAGAAATAAAGGTATGAAAAGAAAGTGAGTATCTTTCAAGATAGACATGATTTATAAATATGAAATTTCTCTCAAATTTCTAAACATACTGCCTCCATTTGTTAATCACTAAAATGAGGATGTCATTATAATGCGCCATCAAAAGACTAACAAATAATAGTCAAAAGTGTCTTTCAGTTCCTACAGAAAGATAAAAAATGTAGCAGCCTATGTTGCCTAAAAAGAGTCTCAAAACTTATAATCTAATTCTGCATATGTGAAGTACATCAAAATTTAAAAACAGGGTTTTGTGCAAAAGATTTTTTTCTTTGTATGGTTTACTCAGGGACGAAGCATACCATGTGTTACAAAATCGATGCCAAAGAGCTTGGAAAACATCTTGAATGACAAGGAATCGAGTATAGTTTTTGCAAAAGAGAACGAATAAAATAAAAACCCATTCTTTCAGCATTAGTAATATTGTCACTTGATTCGTTCTATTCTTTGAGAGGTCCTAAGTAATTGGAAATGAAGCTACTGGACAACAATGTTATCTTTTACAACTAACTATCAAATTTAGACTTCAAAGTGGTGGCTGAAGAAAACTGCTTGAATGGAAAATAAATGAGCAGCAGCAGAGTAAACCAAGTCTACTTGCCTAAGCTTTGTGTTATTAACTAGAGGGATCATTACTGTAGCAAGAAGCTATAGCTTATAAAAATTCTTGAAAATCAATAAAGAATGGGCTGGGAATTTAGCTCAGTGGTTAAAGTGCTTGCCTTGGAAGTACAAGGACCCGAGTTCGATCCCCAGCACCAAAAAAAAAAAAAAAAAAAAAAAAAAAGAAAATCAATAAAGATTTGCAGACTGTAACTTCAACCAGATTTGATTTATCAAACATTTAGTCTTATATGCTTTATTCAGCACATGCCCTGGATTTCTAAAAATATTAAAGACAAATATTCACATTGAAATCCAAATGTGGTATCTTTTATAACCCTATTCTTTTTCAGTATTCAAAGTTTCAGACAGAATAAATGTGTGTATGGTAAACGGCCTTCACTTACAAGCACATGGAGGACTCGATTTATCTTTACCTAGAACAACACTTTATGATGCCAACTAATTATTAGGTCATTGAATGCCTTCTTATTAAAATTTCTTATCACTGCTTCATTTTGGTGGAATCTGTTCCTTTTGTCTGGTAAACACGGAATACTTGTTTATTCTAAATACAGCTCCTTTGAGCAAAAGAAAACCACTCAATCCTAGCCTCTCAGATCTTTAATGCCTACTTATCAGTGGAATGTACTAAATTTTGAGATGCACATGCTGCACTATGGTAGTGCCCAAGGTCATGTTTGTTTAATGTGCCCCACCTGCTGCAGAATGAACTGGATTGTTCAGTCACCATTTATCACGATGGTAATAATAATCATATTACTGCCCATTACTACACTGCAAAAAGCACATTCTGCAAATTCAATCAGAAGACTGAACTGCAAAATGGAAACATTTTGAGGAACATGCTGCTATGTATTCTAGCAGTCTTTATGTAGCTGTCAAAAGGTGAGATACTCAAAGGAGTGGAAAGGAAAAAAAAAAGCCCTTTGATGCCTCTTTTGATGCTAAGGGTTGGTATTTATTTGCAGCTTGATTTTTATATCCTCACAGACAATCCCTTCACTTTACCAAACCCACAAAGCTATTGTAAAAAGTATTAACAAATAAAAATAAAAGGCCTAACACTTGCATTCAGAAGATACTTATAGGCAAGGAGCCACAGGAGAACACAGCTTGTTGCTAGAGCTTCTGACTGTCTCACTGCAGTGGAAGCAAATTCTGAAGTGTAACTCTACTTTGCTGCTTCGTGGCTTCTGGAAAATACGGACGAGCCCTGTTGCTTGGCAAGAGGACCCCTGAAAAGTTTTAATTGTTCATGTTATTTTTAAAGCCAGAGGGTTAAAAAGAAGTAATATGAAAGCATCTTTGTTCTGAGTACCAAGCTCAAAACAGAATCAAGAAATACACATTCATTGTTTAGAGAGACATTCTCATGTTGGTGGGAACTGAAATTATTTTGTAGCACACCCAGAAAAATACAAAATGCCTTTAAGCTCACAGTGTAGCACATCTGCTTATACCAGACCCAAAGGCATATGCATTTCAGGGTTGGATTTGAGGGGAATGCATCCATCCTTATTTTTCTGTTTTAAGGCACCTGTCAACTTGCTCCACATCTTTCTATACAATCTACCATAAGCAGAAATATGTACTTATCACACTCTTAGGGGAAAAAGCAGCAAAATGTTCAGGCTGGCGAGTAAATTACCAGCACTATTAATACATTGCTTAGTCTATAGAATCTACCATATGCCACAAGACATCATATAGTACAAGTCAAATACGTTGCTCATGGATAGCGTTTTGGGTTAAAAAAAAAAAACCTGTATTTTTCAGAAACAACTTAATTTGGGTTCAAAAGGTCACTAAGAATCACTATATGTTTTGAGACAGAAACTACATGGCTTTGTATTTGTGTTCATTATCAAGCAGCTTGCTGAAGCACGGTGGCACTTAATCTACCTTGTCAGAAAAAAAAAAAAAGAATCCTACAAAACTTTCAAAACTAAAAGTTGAAAACAAATGCCTTCCTGAGCAAAAGACCACTTTGTGCTCAAAGCCATATTATAGTGTGTGGGATTCAGTAAAGAGAAATACTGTGAGCAGGCTGAGATAAGCAACAGCACGAGTCTTCATGGGATAAGAAGAAATTCTAGTAAGAAATTATTTAAAATGCAGAAAAACTTAATGATGGCTCAATGACTTGAAAAAACTCGTCAAAAGAATCTAGAAGTGGAGTTTTAATTACACAAAAATGTGCCGTCTTGAAATAAGAATTTCTAAGATTAAAACTGTCATGCTAATCCAATTATTTTGCAAAGCACTCATTCGCCATGTCTGCCAAGTTGAAATTTCCCTGCCCTTTTTTACACCACTTTAAATTTTAAAAGAATATGTGTTTAAAAGAATTAGTCCGATATTTGTGGCACCATTTGTCGGGGGCTATGAGCTAACGTGCCGCTATTCCATGGGAACCTCACTTCAAACCACTGTCCTGTCCTAAACAAAAATAATGGTATTGGTATTACTGTTTGTACCTGAGCCAACAAATAACCCATCCGTCGCTTGTTTGATGACACAATCATCTATAAAACTGTATTAGGTCCTGGTTGTCATCAAATTTATAGTAATATGGCTGCCAACATTTTATATTTAATGTGAAAACTTATCTATAACAGGAAAACTAAATATTAGCTTAAAATATTAGCTTAATATTAGCTAAATATTAGCTTAAAAAGATGTATCAATACAATGTGTGCTTTGATAATGATTAGCAAGCATTCAGCATAATACGCTAATAAATTACTTATGACATTAGTAAGAAAGATTAAAAACTAGAGAATAAATTATCAAAAATATTATATGCATTTGGCCTCCTTTTCTGCCACAACTTAACTGTTTCTGTTGTTGGGCTCTGGGTTACAAAAACCATGAACATCATCCTTGGTTGGAAAATTACTAATAAGATAGCGATTCATTAATCAAAATGCTTATATGATTATTACTTGAAACAATTCTGAAGAAGCTTTGTAAGTAAATCAAATGGAAACCGTGTTCCACCATTTTATTAAAAACTAACATAAAGCTTTAAATAGTCCTTATTTATAAACTTGGAAAGATAAAATATTTGCTTTGTATCCCTTATTGTTGACAACATGCCTGTTATGGTTTGTGTCTAGATGTCCCCCCAAAGCCTCATGTGGTAAGAGGTAGCTGGATCTAGAGTGTGTGATTACTAAATTCGTTCACTGATTGCTTTGGCTTGGTTCTGCTGGGATCAAGGATGTGAAGCTAGGATTAAGAGTGTCAGGATTATGGATGGGAGTACTGCCCACCCTAAAGCCAGGTAGCCTGGATAAGATATAAGATACAGGAAGAAGCTGGTTCCAGCCCGCTTGCTTGCATCCCTTGCTTACTTTGCTGCCTTCTGCCTGTCTGCCATGCCCCCCTTCCTTGGACCCAGCTGACTGCGGACTGAAACCTCTACAAACTGTGAGCCAAATAAACCTTTCTTCCCCTAACTTTGGGTGTCTGGTATTTTGTCCCAGCAACGAGAGAAAAGTATATAGCACAATGCCAAAAATCATTTTTGAATTAGTAGAGATAATAAAATATTAAGTGATTCATAAATAACCACAGAAAACAGAAAAGCTGAAGGAACATGATTGATTTCAAACAGACTTGAAAATATCATTATTTCAAATGAATAAAGTAATTTAAAATGACAGTAATGCTAAGTCACTTACATTAATTTTAAATGTTTATTTATATTAGAATTCTAGTTAAGTTTTCCCTCTCATTATGAAAAAGCTAAGTTTAGAATAAAGCAGTTACTTATTTTAAAAGTTACTTATTCATTTTACAAAATGTATCATTAGTTCACAAAATGATTCTTAATAAGATTACTTCAAATATGCAAGATTTTCAATCAAGTCTCCTGAGATTCTGCCTACCATTTATTAGAAGCAGTCCACTATCCATGTAGCTTTGTGGTATGGATCAGGATGGACTTCAATCTTTGGAGTCCAACAGGCTGGAACTGAATACCAGGTTTATCACTTTTCAGCCACATAACCTCAAACTGTACTTAATCTATTGGAACCTCAGTTTCCTCATCTATAAAATGGGGACCATAAATAGCTATCCTGCTGAAAACTGTGAAGATCACTTAAGACAAATGTGTCATATGATAGTAATTTGTAAAAATTTGTAAATATTATATAGGAAATAACATAATTCAGGTTCTAGAAGACCCTCTAATTAGTAGCTTGAGGT
>PVJO010015076.1:0-46234 GCA_004026905.1 Hystrix cristata
TGTGTACGTACACACTGTTTTGCAGACATTTTTTATCATTTTCTCCTGATCTGCTTTTATCAGAGTGTCTTAGTTAACTTTTCTTGTTGCTGGGACAAAATACCCAACACTCACAAGTTAAAGGAAGAAAGATTTATCTCATCTTACAGTTTGTAGAGATTTTAGTCCACAGTCGGCTGGCTCCAAGGAAGGAAGACATGGCAGAGGGATGTGGCAGAGGAGAACCAGTCCATGGCAGGGTAGGCAGGCGACAGCAAGGGGACAGCTTCCCTTTCCTTTTTATCCCATCCAGGCTACAAGCCTATTGGGTGGTGCCACACACACCCAGGGTGTCCACAGAACCCAGAACCATGCTAAACCAATCAGTGGGCTAATTTAGTTATCACATACCCTTAATCCATATTCTCACACTCTAAATCCAGCCACCTCCAAAAAACCTCACCTATGAATGCATGAGGATTTAGGGAGACATCTAGATACAAGCCCTAACACAGGGTTTCCTATTAGGTTTTATCCTAGCTGACTTCTAATGTTGAGAAGAAATATTTAATGCAAGGATGGTTGGTGAGGGAATTGAGCAACACAACCATTCTTCTTTCTTAATATTGTCACATTTTATTGATTTTGGAGAAATAGGAAAGTAAAAAAACAATTTCATCAAAGTCTCACCAAGAATGCTGAGGAACAATAGGTAGCCAGGGGAGAGAGTACAGGTTTTTCAGGAGAACAGAGAATGCTGACAGGTAAGGGAAGGGATATAGGGAATGCTAGGATGAGTGTGTGTCGGTTGGGTGACATTGCAATTTACAACAGAAGAGTCAGGTATCATTTGATTGAGAAGGAAATATTTGAGCCAAGAGATACAGGGAGTGAGGTCATAAGTGGTGGGCAGGAAAGACCCAGGAATGAGAACACAGTGGCTGTTTTGAAGAATATCAGGATGCTGTGTGGCTCCGGTTGAGCGACTCTGCTTTATTTCTCCCTATAGTACTCAGTACCATCTGACGTGCTTATTGTCCTCCTCAACTAGAACAGTGCCTGGCACATGGTAGGCGCTGTGATGGGAGCTGTGCTTTGTCATCTAGGTCCTTTTCCAGGAATGAAGGCTCCCAGGAGTGTGGTCAAAGAGAGGTTTCACCTATCCACCCTCAGCGGAGATTCTCTACAGCCAAGAAAATCACACAGGGTCACCCCTTCTTCCTGTTTATGAGAACTGTTCGTGTAGGAGAGTAAAAGTCTAGATGCCACGCCCCAACCTGAGATGGGTCTGAAGGACCACCCATGCTCTAGAATCCATCATTGAGACTACATCAGAGCTCAACATTTTCTGCCCAATCTTGCTTCCTTACACTCCCTTTTACAGATATTGATTTCAAGAGCGCTTCCTATTTAATGTGCTCTGCCTTGAAGTCTGCTTCCCAAGGACTCCTGACTAAGTTGATGTCAGGACTAGCACTGAGAAAAGAGATGCTCGCAAGGGATTCTGGACATGGACCACCCGGTGGCTGGCTGGCAATGAGGATACCAACACAGGAAGTCAGCTGAGGTAGAAATGTAACTGTTAAAACTTACATTGTAACAAACTGGGATGGTACACTATGAAAATGACTACCTTATTTGGTATATTATAGAGCCATTCAAGAAGTAAGGGAGAAATAGTACCAGTAAGAACTTTGGAATCAGGAGCTCTCACTAACCTCTATTTGCACTCTGGGAAAAGAGCTTTTAAAAAACCTGATTACTCAGCAATTTAAACTCAAATTTGAAAGTCAGACTAACTCTTGCAAGTACTGTACACGAAAAGCCTCTCATTTCCTGCAGTGGGAAGACACAGAAAACTGAGGAATAGGGCTAAGAGCTAGGAGTAAGAGAAGACAATCTCCAACAATTATTAAACTCTCAACCAAGGGTATGCTTCTATCCCAAGACCACAGCCATCTTTGTTAGAGAATGTGCCCTGACATGTGGGCCGAGAACCTGAACACTGCATAGCACTCTCTGGTTCTCAAGAGGCAGACGCTCCTACCATGACCAGTTCGAAGCCACCAGTGTGACATTACTGAACGTGGGGATGTGACGAGCTGCTCAACAGTAGGCCACCATCCAGTATGATGCACTAAATGCAAATGATCTCACAAACATCAATAACAATCAAATAACTAGGAAGTGCTGACTTTTGAGTATTAGTTACTTTTGTTTCATTTTAACTCAGTAATAAATTTGTAGACTTTTATTGTAATAATAACTGTCTTTTACATTCGGTTCATAAAAATTCTGAAAATTGAACAATTAGCACTGAAGAATTAGAGCAAACTAGCTGTAGAATTCTAAGAAGTGAATTGCAATCAGAGTTAAGATCTGACTCACTAGGGCTACGTATTTTCTTTCCATAGTCAATGTTATATCTGTGAGAATGGTAAATTATGAATAGATGAATTGCTTATACCATCATTTTGCCTATATTAATTTTGACATCACCAAATTCAAAACTGCCCATAACATTTTGTGGGGGAAATTTGCATATGCAAAATTATTTAAATTCCTTTAAAAAAACAACACAATTATTATCCTCTTTGCACCTAAATTTTGCCAACAACAATGCTTTCTGAGCAGCAGGATCCCTGTAGTTTAGGGATTATTTTACATGTGATAAAAGATTACAATATAAAATTTGTTCCAATTAACATTCTTAAAATGCTTGCCTGCTGGAAGAACTATTTTTTTTCTTTTCTTTATAGGGGTATGGATTTTCTTTTAACATATGTTAGTAGTTTAAAGCCCCTCCCTTATTGGAGCTGGCCCTGAATAGAGTGTGATGGAGCCAGGAAACCTGGCATAAGACAGAAATTAACATGGCCATATTTTTAAGTCACAAAACTAAAGTTTGGGTAATGATAACATTTGATTACTTATTACTATCTTATGTTCTATTTTAACATCTCTTCACTGACTTAGAGAATTATTCATTTGCTTAATTATTGCTTCATTACTTTAACAAATATTTGCAGAATGCCTACTTCGTGTGAGATATTGTGATATCAATATGAAAACAGTTTAAAATCAATTACCTAGAAATATTACATCTGCTTTGTGTCTCCTAGCACAGATCTTTGGGCTCTCAGAAGGAGGGCTAGGGCAAGGTGGACAAGAGCTGTGCCTTCCTGCCGGTTGGTTAAGGGAGAAGATGCAAAATCAGCAAACAAAAAAAAGAACAAATAAATTTGGTGAAACATCAAGCCCTCCCATTTCCTACTTTTAAGCAATACAAACAGGTGACAGCTTCTTTAGCAGCCTGCATTCCTGTGGGAGGGACCCATCCTTACCAGGGGATGCTAAATCAGTATTTCCAAATAGTACCCTTACCTTCTTCCCAAGGCCTTTTTCTTCCCAGCCCTGGGGTCTTCAAGGAAGATGCTCTGAAAAGGAAGTTTAGAGAAAGAAGATAGAGGAGGTTGCTTCGGGGGTGTCTTTTCTGACTGAAGAGTTGATTTTGTGCAACCCAAGAGTGAAGAACTGTGAAAGGAAGGCATAAACTAAGTGGAGTAGCTGGACACATTCTCCGTTGTTTGCTGAGGCTGCCAACCAATATGTTAGTTTCATTTTTTAAAAATTGTACTAATTTACAAAATTTTAAACATACCTTTTTTCCAGTGTCTACAAAATCTACTACAGTCTAAAAGGACTAATAGATATAATGAGCTTTGCACTAAAAGAGTCATTGACTCTCTCCTTATTATGGGTAATTAAAAACTGATTTTATTCAGCTAAGCAAGAAGTAAAAGGAAAGATATTGAAAGCTAATATTGCCTGTTGCCTAACTAGTTCCCACTGAAAAAGCCTTTGCAGTTGCTTTTCTCTTCCGCCTGTGGTACTTCCGCCTCAAATCATCTTTGCAAAATTAGTTCACAGAAGTCTGAATGCAAAGGAGGCTTTCCCGGAAAAAACTAAAGAAAGTAGCTTTCTGCATCATGCTCCATCATAGCACCATCATAGCACCCTTTAGTTGCTTTGTAGCAATGATGCTTCACCCCAGTTTATTTGTTTATTTTCTTTGTTTGCTTGCTAATTTTGTGTCTTTCCCCTTAACCAACTGGCAGGAAAGCACAGCACTTGTCTACGCTGTTGGCTGCTCTGCCCTTCATGTGTGTCCGGCACAGAATAAGACCTCATGACTCATTTTCCAATGAATATGTATATTTATATATGAAAGGGTGCCTTTAATTGCTCTGAATTTCTGTGTTATAGTTTTAATTGGGAGTCCCGTGATGGATTCCGACATTCAGATTATTTATGCTTGGCTTACACATTTAACATTCTGAATACTGAACTTGCTACTTACTGATTGTCATGGTTCATTTAAAAACATTACGGGGCTTATTTCTATGATCAGTTTTGTTTTAGACTTCTATAGGTCAAGATTTTCACTGAATAGTGTCTCCATCTCTTCAAAATGTAAACTTTGCTGGTATTTAGCACTTTGGTTATCTTATTGAGAGTGATAATTTGAAATCAGAAACTGTCCTGCTTGGCTGTTATTATCTTGTGCATAATTTAGGTCCCATTTCCTGTGGACTGAGTAAGTGTTAAGATATTCAAATGACTATGGACTATGTGACTTAAATTTCTGGGAGATGTTACTTTTGTACTCAGATAAATGAGTTTGGGTTCAGAGGCTTAGGGAGTGACTAAAATTTAATCTAATCTATCAGAGAATATATAATATTATCCCTGGCAAAGCTTCTTGAATTAAATCCTAATTATGCCTTGCTTCACTGTTAATTTTGATAGTTCAAACAGCAGACCCTACTCACCCCCACTAGTAAAAAATAAATGTTCTGTAGTGTTACCCACCTAAAAATCCTAGAGGAACACTCATGTATTCCACGATCCAGACTTGTTGCTTGTCTGCTTCGCCAGTCTTGTTATTGTAGAGGAATAGTAAAGCCATTCCATAAATAGCTTCTCAATGAAGGTTCCCAACATTGCTTTGTTTAATTTCCCTGAACTCAGCTAATACAAAGCAGTAATGTTTAATAAACCTACCAAAGAACTTGGGTATAACAAAATGGCCACAACGAACTTTCTTATTCATTCCTCTTTTCCACATCTCTCAAATCTCTCCTTTCTTTGATCCGTCAAGAGGAACTATAAACCTCATATCCTTTCCTCAGTTTCAAATACATTCCAGTCAATGTCTTTATGAAGTCTAGTAGATCGAATGATTCTAAGTAATTCTTTACCACTTCTTTTTTTTTTTTTGTAGTTTTTTTTAAATTTTATTTTAGTGGTACAGTTTTAAAAAAATTTTTTATTTTTACCAAGAACATGTATTGGTACATTGTGTACATAATGATCATAATCAACATGGTTATTTTGTACCTGAACATGATGTATCTTGGCTTCCCCCACTCTTCCCCGCCCCTCCCTTCCATTCACCCACCCCTCTCTATTTGCAACAAGTTTATTTACACTTTTACCACTTCTTATATCCACACTCTTTGTCTTTTAGTTTTTCATTGTCTCCTACTAAAGTCAGAATGTTCTCTGCCTCTTGATTCTGGGCTCAACTGTGTGTTTTTTCTTTGGCTGATAGGATGTTAGCGGATGTGATGCAAAAATCAGCTTGAATGTGCTTAGGTGCTTGAGCTTGCCCTTTCATGTGCCTTTGCCATCACCATGAGAAAATGTGCCCTGAATAACCCTGTGGGACCAAGGAAGATGAACAATGCATGGGGGGAAGATCTGACCTGCAGACCTGCAATGTAAAGCTAAGCCAGCCCAGCTGACTCACTGATCTGTGAGAATGAAATAATCTTTTTCTGCACCAAGTTTTGAGGTCGTTTGTTATTTATACGCCATTACTGTGGCCAAAGATAATTGGTACAAGATGTGACTCTTCCCAGAGTAGAGTCAATGTTTATATCTTTATGCAAAATAGCTTAGCTACTTGTCTCAATTGTCCCCATTTCAAGAGTAGCATTTTAGCTCTATCTTTGCATAATAACAATATTAGAAGCTTTCTTACAATAAGAGAAGTTTTCCTCTAAAGATGAATTTTCCCTCTATCTATCTGTGGAGACAGAAAGCCGGTAACCATTTTTAAAGGCCACTTTTCTGTCACCGGGGGAGGAGGGGAGTGAAAGTCTGAGTATTTTGCCCCATATAAAAACTTGGATTTACCAAAAAGACGAATAAATGAGTGGTCAGCTTTCTTTCCAATGAAGTATTTCTCTGTAAATATGCTCTTGATTTACAAAAATATTCCTTAGAATGTTTTTAGTGTGCCTGACTCCTGCCACCGGCTCTACATCACTTACGAGCAGGCATGAACCACATCTTGTCTATCTGTATGTTTCCAGCAGAAATTCCAGTGTGTGGCTCATTGCCCTTGGCCAACAACTGCTTGTTAAATTTCTTTCTAACTAAATGCACATCGTCCCGTGACTCACATTAATACAAAAACCTGAGGACGGGGTTGACCTTAGAGAAGTATCAGAGAAACAGCGTTGATGATGATCCTGAAAGATTGAACAGGATTTGAGTTGAGAAAGAAGATGTTGGAAAATATTTTAAGTAATGGGAGAAATAAGCAAAATGAGATGACTGAGAAGTACAAAGCCATTCAGAATCATTAACTTTTATATGCAATTTTAAAGAAACTATTACAAAAAATGAAGATATATATGATGAACTCAAAGACCAATGAATATGAGCAGTATTTCTTCAAAATACTGAAGAAAGTATGAGCACCATGGAGCGTTGAAAAACACAAAACAAACAAAAATCCCTGGCTGTTTTCTTTTCACTGGTATTTTGAAAACTGGTGAGCAGACGCATTCCAACTCCACCTCTGTTCCTACCTTAATCCTATTGCCTCCAGTTCCCCTAAAAATTCCTTTGAGATTTGCTTTAATCTCCACCAGCTTTCTGTATGTCATTATTCCTCATTTCTCTGGCTTATCTGGAAGCACATTTGAATCAAATGAGTTCAATATATTCCATCTACTATTTGTCTTTCAGCCCCACTACATTGGTTTGCACGGTCAAAATAATTGCTGTTGTCATTATTTTTAATTACTAGTTATGGTATTATCAGTAGCTATGTTAGTAATAGCTGATAAAACTGATTAATTATCTCAATTGCACTGTGAAGTTGGCACCAAATTTAAGTCTATTTTTCTGTTGAGGAAACTGAGGTTTAGAAAGATTAAAGGATTAAGAGATTAAGTGCCAAGTCACGCTGGGAATAAGTGGCAGCCCCGTGACTCAAATTCAGATCTGCCTAATACCAGCCCCATGCTACTTTTATAATATTTTATTAGCGTATGTTAATATTACATGATGACGGGGTTTATTTGGGGAAGTTGGCAAATACAATTTCACTCCCATGTCCCCCTCTTCTCGTTCTCCCCCTTTCTTTTATCCTCTTCTCCATCTCCAGAAGTCTACCTCTGGCTTTCTATCTTCTCTCACTTATTTTAAGTACTTACCTATTAAATTATGTATTTTTTAATTTTCTCATCTAAAAGAAAACATGCAATATTTAACTTTCTGAGTCTGGTTAATTTCATTTACTATGATGATTTGTACTTCCACTCATTTTCCTGAAAATGACACAATTTTGGAAATTACTATATTTCAGTCATACTTTCTATTTTAGTCCATGGCCAAATAAATTTTGCAATGCAAAATGGTATTTTATATATTAAGAGAATATATGTGAATATGTGTACACAGAGTAAATTACCTTCCTGAATTCCTGATGATAAAACTTGAAGAATATATTTTTTTTAATGTTGCATACTCTAACATGTTCATTTATCTTTCTTCTGCTTGAGAGTTACAATGTGCTTATTAAGAGAATGAGACTACTAATGCTACCTTAAGTCAGTGCTTGAGGATTCTCATAAAAAATTGAAATTCTCACCTTTATTTGACTTGTCAGGAAATCCCCCCATAAACCTTTGCATCTGAGCACACATTATAGCTTGTATAAGACGCTGTGGGAAACAATTTTACATTTTTTCAGTTGCACATGATATCACCTTATGAGCTCCCAAATGAAAACTGGAAAAGTTCAGTGAATGGGGCATTTCCTGCCAAACTTTCCCTGAGTATTACAGCTACCATATTCCCGGCTTAAACAAGAAACCTGGTTACTTTACCTCTTTATCTATTCCCAGACAGAAATCAGGAATTCTTCAGGACATGCCCTCAGTTAAAGCAAGATATAAAAAGTGGTCACTAGTGGAACTGACTAGAAAATACACCCCAAAGCTACATTCACACAGGAAGTACTGAGAACTAGAATAGACTCATATTGGAGCAAAGTTTTACATGACATTAAAATTAAGTTAGTATTCATCCAAAGTAGATTATTTCAAGCTAAAATGTTAATTCTGATCCCCAGGACAATCACTAAGAATGTAACTCTGAATATATTGTAAAATAAACAAGATGGTTAAAATGGTAGTCTAGAAAATATCTATTAAATACAAAGGAAGGAAGTAATGAAGGAATTAAGGAATAAATAGGACATCAGCCATATAGAAAATCACAGCTATAAGTCCTACTTTATTACTAATTACATTAAATGTAAATGGGTTAAATAATTCAATTAAAAGCCAGAAATCAAAAAACAAATTTTGAAAAATTATCCAATTACATTCTACCTACAGAAGACACATTTTATATTAAAAAGTATGAATAAGTTGAAACTAAAGGGATGGAAAAAATAAATCATGCAAGAAATAAAACAGAGTGGAAGTGGCCATACTAATATTAGGGAAAAAATAGACTTTAACTTGAAACATTTTAGTAGTGATAAAACCTGTTTGTTTTTCTTTTTAATAGTGAAAGGGTCAATCTATCAATAAGGCATGATTATAAACATCTATCCATCTGACAACAGAACCCCAAAGTATGTGAAGCAAAAAACAGAATTGAAGATAGAGAAAATCCAACAGTAATAGAGATCTCAACTGCCCACTTTGGTGAAAGAATATGAGGAAGAACAACATGGAAATAGATGGCTTGACCAAGATTATAAACCAACTAGATGTAATAGGGTGTATGACACTCCAAACAACAATGACAAAATTGTCACTCTTCTCAAATTTACATGGAAAAGTCTCCAGGGTAGAACATATATTAGCCATAAAACGAGTCTTGATACATATAAACGGACTGAAATAATACAAAGTATATTCTCTGACTACACTCTAATTAGAAAAATACCAGAAAAGAACTTGGCAAATTCCCAAATATGTGGAAATTTAAGAAAAATTCCTAAATAAACAGTGGGTCAAAGGAGAAATCTCTAGGTAAACCAGAAAGTACTTTAAATGAACATGCTAGAAAAATTATGGAATGTAGCTAACTCAGTACTTAACAGGAAATTTATAACTCCAAAAACCATAAAGAAAGACCTCAAATCAATAACTAGCTTTTCACTTTAAGAAACTAGAAAGAGCAAACTATTCCTACACCTTCAGAAGTAAGAATGAAAAAGATGATTCTCTAAATGTTAAGAAAATTGTGATTCTTTTATAAATCCTTAGTAAAAATATTCTTTTGAAGAGATTATTGTAGTTTGGAAATATGGAGACTATTTTAAATTTTATTTTGCAAGTATAAAAGTAACACTCATTCACTGTAAAAAGATTGAAAATTTCCAGAAAACATTTAAAAAATTGCAACATAGAGTTGTTCATCATTAACGTTTTGGCAAATTCCTTTCTAATCTTTATTTTAGGCCCATATGCATAAAACCTATAGAGAAGAAAATACATGCATCTCCTAGTTTTTTACAGAGTTTAATTATAGATTTCCCTGTGTTATTAACATTTTTGATAGATTTTCAATGACTGTGTAATAATGCTCCTTGCATACAAAGCAAACTGTTTCACTGTTTTTGTGACATGTAGAGTGCTTCTAATGCTTTTCTTTAAATACATTTCCAGATGTGAGATTACCAGGTCAATGATTAAATTGCTTTTAAATCTTTCTCTTGTGATGATTTGCTTTACAGAAAGGTTGTACCAATTTACATTAACACCAGCAGTGAACTGGAATCCCTGTAGAGATAATATTTTCTGAACTCAAATTGAACCCTACAATTTGACAAGTATTATCAATTTGACAAGTATTTACGGAATCAAAAATTAAAATTATTTAAAGTCAAGACCACTGCAGAAAAACTATGATTTGATTTTTTAAATCAATAAAATAATTACTATTTTTGTTTTTATAACTACCAAAATACTACTGAGTTACATGTATTTATGTAATCTCGAGTTGGAATGGAATTTAGAATCCCTGTGTCCAACCCCTTAGTTTTATAGAGTAGTTAACGAAAGCCCAGAGAGTAAGGTAGCCATGCCCATGACTTAGAGTTCAGTGCACTTTGTTTTCTATACAATTTAATGTTAAAAGTATGAGTAATATGTGAATATGTAACTGTAAAATTCAAATATTTTTTCTGAAAGTAGTTTGTGTCAATCTCTTGTTTTCATAATCGATGCTACCAGGCACATCTTTGAACACGGGGGTTTCTGTAAGGTTGGTCCAAATTTCACGTCGCTGAGCCAGTGGTAAGGTGTGTACTGCCCAACTGTCCTCCAAATAGGCCATATTATCACCACCGGTGGGATGGGCAGAATGACGCCACTCCCAAAGATGCTCGCATCCGAATCCTGAAACCTACACTCTATTACCTTGCACGGCCGAGGGGACTTTGCAGGTATGATTAAGGTGAAGAACCTTGAGATGGGAGGGATATTCTGGATCATCCAGCAGGACTCAATCTAATCACATGTCTCTTAAAGCAGACAATGTATCCCAGCTGTGGTCAGAAAAGGGAGCTGGGCTGGCTTCAAAATGGTGAAAGGAGACCCGGAATGCCAGGAGCTGGAGACGGCAGGGAAACAGCTTGCCTAGAGTGTCAGGAAGGAAGTCACCCCAGTCTGACCCCTTGACCTCAGCCCAGTGAAACCCATGTCAGATTTCTAATCTACAAAACTGTAAGGTGATAAATTTGTGTTGTTCTAAGCTACTAAATTTGTCATAGCTACTAAATTTGTTACGGCCACAATAAAAAACTAATAGTCTCTTATAATTTTGCATTCTTCTATTGGAACTTTAGAAGAACGCTTGCCTATTACATGTGTGCCGAAATTTTCCTCCGGCTTGTCACTTTACTTTCTGGCTAGCCGTTCCGCTTCGTCAGGCTGCTGCATCTGCCTCCCGATCTCCCTGCTCTTCGCTCAGTGCCGACTGTGGGTCACTGCTGTCTGCGTGTCATGTGCACAAGCTCAGGAGAGAAATGGGGGTGGCCCACGTGGCGGGTCCACCAAAGTCTCATGGTTGAAAATACCTGCTTACTCTCTGAGCAAAGGCGGGGAGATTTTTATATTTTTCATTTGTTAAAGTATAGGGATGGTACATGATAGTAGGGAAGATTGTGTTCTTAAAAAAATAAAGAATCCACACATCCTATAAAGTCAGTGAATGGAGAAGCTAGCAGATTCATTCAGAATGGCAATTTTTAAAATCAGTGTCTACGTGACTTGCTGTATTGAACAAAGGAATGTTTAGGCGAGCACTTGCTGACATCTGTATTTAGGGCCAACCCTGTTCTGTTTTTACCTTATTCTGTTCTCACTAAACCAAAACATTTGAAAGGAACTTTCTAGGGAGGGACCCAGGAGAGGCAGGCACATTTAAAACACAATGTGTAACTAAAAAGATTAAAAGCTAGTATTTCTTGATAGATTACTATATGCCAGGCATCTCACTAAAACTTAGCAATGGTTCTGTAAGGTAGGCACTGTTATCCCATAATACAGATGAGAAAACTGAGGTTTGCAGAGACGAGTAACTTGCCCTCATTGACACAGAACCTGAATTTACCCTCAGAAGCCAGTGATCTTAACTGCTATAAGTACAGTTAGTATCATATCTACACACTAGTCTTAGTCTCTCTACACTAAAAACCCAGTGTTCTGAATTAGTAAAACATTCTGAATTAGATTATGTTTAATTATTTTCAGAATATATTCAGTATGTAAGAACCAGGCTACAAAGTGTCTAGTAGAAGAGCTTTTAAAAAAAATACTTGATTGAATAGAGCAGTGCTTTATAATTAGCCGTTGCTTTGTCAGTTGATTACTTATTCTGCAATAGTGAGTGTTGTTTCGAAAGTATCTTCCTATTCCTGTGCAATCATATTTACTATATAATTTGCAAAATAAATGTTTTTTTTAATTTTTAAAATTTATTTTTAGTTTTTAAAAATATTTATTTAATTATTTTTGGGGAGGAGGTGCTGGGGATCAGACTCAGGGCCTTGTGTTTGCTAGGCAAGTAGTCTTCCATTGAGCTAAATCCCCAAACCCGCAAATAAATCTTTTATTCAGAGATAATAAGTACAAAATTTCACTATAGCTCCTATCTGACTTATCGCCAAATCTGGATTTACAGAATCCAAATTGGTGAGTTCAACTGTTAGGTTTTACATTCTTAGTTCCTCTTTTTTAAAAAAAAACATTTTAATGGTACATTTTAGATATACATAGTGATAACATTCATCATAGAGAATTTGTACCTGTACATGATATAGTTTGCTGCTTCTTTTTTTCCCATTCCCCTCCCCTCCCTTCACCCCCTCCTCCCTCCTTATTTACGAAAACTTTGTTTTTGTTTTTTTCCCTTCTATTCTTTTTTTTCTCTAGTCCCTCCATTCCTTTTCCTCTTCCCCTCCCTTGTTCCTCTTCGCATTTGAGCAATGGAAATCAGTGTGGAGATTCCTCAAAAAAACTAGGACTAGAGGTTCCATTTGACCCAGCTATTCCCCTTCTTGGTATCTTCCCAAAAGAATTAAAAGCATCATAACGCAGCGATATATGCACACCCATGTTTATAGCAGCACAATTTGTAATAGCTAAATCTTGGAAACAGCCCAAATGCCCATCAACCGATGAATGGATAAAGAAAATGTGTTTTTCTTTTATACAATGGAGTACTACTCTGCCATAAAGAACAATCAGCCTGAGATGTTCCTAGGTAAACGGATGCATCTTGAGACCATACTCTTAAGTGAAATAAATCGGACACACATGTTTAAATACCACATTGTTCCTTTGGTGTGAGAAACTGAAAGTGTAAGTAAAGTCTTATTTTCTCTTTGACAGGGTTTGGGGGGCGTGATGGAGGAAGCAGTCAGCTACTAGCACAGCAGGGAGAGTACGCTAACTGCCTCTGGAGAGAAAAACACACTCTGGGGACATTTGCAGTCTGCTCAGAAGCTGACAGGTGGCCCCGGGGCTGCAGCTGAGCTGCCAAGCTGGCCGTATCCTAGAGTCCTCCTGCCAGAGGGCGACCCCAGTACAAGCTCACCCTGAGTCATAGTAGCAACACTTAGCCAAGGCCCTGGGTACTCCCTTCACTCAGAAAAGGTTGAATCAGCCTCTTTCAGTAAAAATTCCTTTCCCTGTACCTTTCCAGAGGAAATTAATCACTTCAATACCGAGAGATACACAGGCCATATTTTGACCAAAGAGTAGAGGTGCGTGTATGTGTGTGTGTGGGGGGGGTGTTACACGTGTGTTTGACACTTAAGACTCACCTGATCTGAACAGAGTCAAGATGGAAGACTAGATTTGGAAGTGGGTTTTAAAAAAATAATAGCGTTTCCTAGAGTCCCAGCAGATGCACTTTTAAATTACATTAGTAATCCTTTCTCTACTAGGATTAAAAGGTAATATCGGTTTTTCATTTTATGAAAAATAAAACAAAATTTCATAATCAAGTAACAACAGAATAACAATAGTTATTATTGTATATTGTTATCTTCAAAGTAGTTACTCAGAGCACAAGATATAAACCAAAAAGACTCTTACAAAAAGAAACAAACAGATAATAACACACAACTTTCTTTTCAATGAACTAAGATAAACTAGTAGCATAAATGAAACCAATTAGCATATATATTGAAATAGTTTTTAAACAATGGAATTTGTAGTTTGGGGAAGTATTTGAACTTCTCCCTATTTCCTATTTATGTCTCTTCTATTTTTTTGTGTGTGTTTCACATATAAGAGAAACTATGCAATACATGAGCTTGTGTGTCTGACTTACTTACCATTATGTTCTCAAGTTGCATCCGTTTTCATATGAATGCCTCAAGTTTATCTGTTTTTGACAGAGTACTACTAAATGGTGTATAAATACCAGGTATTCCTTATCCATTCATCTGATGGTGGACATACACGCTGTTTCCAAGATCTAGCTATTATAAATTGTGCTATAAACATGGGTATGTATCACTGTAATATGATGAATTTAACTCTTTGGGGAAGATACTTAGAAGGGGGAGTGCTGGGTCAAATGGAATTGCTATTTTTTTAGTTTTTTGAGACATCTCCACACTGATTTCCATAGTGGTTGTACTAGGTTACACTCTCAACATCAATGTAGTAGAGTTCCTTTTGCCCCACATCCTTGCCAGCATTGGTTAATATTAGATTTTTTGATAATAGTGACTCTTTCGGGGGTAAGATGATATCTCAGTGTGGTTTTAATTTGTGTTTCTCTGGTGGCCAACAATGATAAATACTTTTTCATGTATTTATTGGCCATGTGTACTTCTTTTGAGAAGTGTCCACTCATTTCAGTTGGCCATTTTTTTGATTAGGTCCTTTATTTGGGGGGGTGGGTCTGATTTTTTTGAGTTCTTTATGTAGTCTCGATTTTAGTCCTCTGTCTGTGGAATAGCTGGAAAATTTTTTTCCCGTTCTGTAGATTGTCTCTTCACTCTGTTGGTGGTTTCCATGCTGTCCAGAAGCTTTTTAATTTGATGTGATTCCACTTGTTGATTCTTGGTACTATTTCTTGTGCCACTGGGGTTCTTCTCAGGAAGTCCTTGCCTGTGGCTATGTCGAGAGCTGTACCTGTTTTATCTTCCAGCAGATTAAGTGTTTATGTTTTAACATTTAGATCGTTGATCCATTTTATTTTCATTTAGTAGCTGGTGAAATATATGGGTCTTATGCTCAATCTTCTGCATGTGGAGGTCGTTTATTAAAGAGACTATCTTTCCTCCAGGGAATATTTTTTCTCCTTTGTCCAAGATCAGATAGCTGAATGTTCCTGGGGTTGTTTCTGCTTCTTTCATACTGTCCTATTGATCTACATGCCTGTTTTTGTGCCAATACCATGCTGTTTTAATCACTGTGGTTTTATAGTATAACTTCAAGTTTGGGGATCGTGATGCCTCCTGCTTTGCTTTTGGTACCCAGGATTGCTTTTGCTATTCTGAATTTCTTCTGATTTCATATAATTGTAGGATTGTTTTCTCTAGCTCTGTGAGAATGCTGTTGGTATTTTGATTGGGATTGCACTAAATCTGTATCAGTTTTAAAAGTATAGCCAGTTTGAAGATGTCAGTTCTGTATAACCAGGACCAGGGGATATTTTTCCATTTTCTAATGTCCTCCTTAATTTTTCAGTCTGATGTAATTTTCAATGTAGAGGTCTTTCGTTTCCTTATTTAGGCTACTACCTATTTAATGTTTTTGATGTTATTGTTAATGGTATTGTTTTCCTAATTTATTTTTCAGTGAACTCATTATTAGTATATAAGAATGTTATTACTCTTTGTGTGTTTATTTTGCATTCTACTACTCTGATGAACTTGCTTTTCAGTTCTAGCAGTCTTTTGGTGAAGTTTTTTGGGTCTTGTAAGTAGAGGATCATGTTTTCTGCAAATAATGGTATTTTGGCTTTGTCCTTTCCTATACATATATATCCCTTTGATTTCTTTCTGTTGCCTGATTTCTCTGGTTAATATTTTGAGGACTGTGTTGAACAGGAGCAGTGGTAAATGGACATCCTTGTCTTGTTACTGACTTTAGAGGGAGGGGTGGATTTCAGCTTTTCCCCATTTAATATTGTTGTTGGCAGAAGGTTGGTCATAAGTGGCTTTTATCATGTTGTATAAGGACTTTCTGTACCTATTTTCTTGAGGTATTTTTTCTTTATCATGAATGGATGTTGGATTTTGTCAAAGACTCTTTCTGTCTATTGAGATGATCATGTGATTTTTTTGTCTTTGCTTCTGTTTATGTGATGAATTACACTTATTGATTTTCATGTATTAAACCAACCTTGCATCCCTGGGATGACACCTATTTGGTCATGGTTTATGATCTTTTTGATGATTTGTCATATTCTCTTTGCCACTATTTTGATAAAGATTTTTGCATCTATGTTCATCGAAGATATTGACCTATAGTTCTCTTTTTTGGTTGAATTCTTTTCTAGTTTTGGTATCAGGATAATGTTAGTTCTGAGAATGATTTTTTAAATACTCCTACCCTCTCAATTTCACGAAAAAGTTTGAGGAGTATTGGTGTTAGATTTTCCCTGAAGTTCTTGTAGTATTTGGCCATGAATCCATCATGTCCTGGGCTTTTCTTAGTTGGTGCTATTTTTTTATTATTACTGCTTCAATCTCATTGCCTATTATTGGATTGATCAAGATTTTTAAGCCTTCTTGGTTCAGTTTTGGCAGTTCAGTTTTGGCAATTCATATGTATCTAGAAATCTCTTCATTTCTTCTCAGTTCTCCAATTGTTTGGCATATATGCTTGTGTAGTAGTTGCTAATAATTTTCTGGATTTTGGCAGTGTCTGTTGTGATTTCATCTTTTTGATTTCTAATTGCATTGATTTGTGTCTTTTCTTCCCTTTTTGGGGATAAGATTGGCCTTAGCCAGATTTGTCTATTTTACTTATTCTTTCAAAGGTCTTCGATTCGCTGATTCTTTGTATTGTTATTTTAGTCTCCATTTCCTTAATTTATACTCTGATCTTTCTAATTTCGTTCCTTGTACAAGATCTGGGTTTGGATTGTTCTTGTTTTCCTAAGGCCTTGAGATGCACCTTTAGTTTATTTATTTGAGCTCACTCTATTTTTCTGATATGGGCATTCAGCACTATAAACTTCCCTCTCACATTTGCTTTGATTGTATCCCATAAATTCTGGTGTTTCACTGGGTTTATCATTTAATTCTAGGAACTGTTTTATTTCTTCCTTAATTTCCTCGGTGACCTATTGATTATTGGAGTGTGTATTTAATTTCAATATGTTTGCATAGTTTCTGTGATTTTTTTTCTTGCTATTGAATTCTAGATTCACTGCACTGTGATCTGATAATATGCATAGTGAAATTTCAGTTTTTTGCATTTATCTAGGCATGCTTTATTAACTAGCATGTGGTCTATTTTGGAGAAAGTACTAAGTAGTATGTACAGTCAAAGAGAATGTATATTCTGTTGTTAGGTGGGACACTTTGTATATGCTTATTAAAAAGGTTTGGTTTAACTCTGATATTTCTTTGTTGATTTTTTGTTTAGTTGAACTATTTGTGATCTATTTCTGTATTGAGATTCCACCACTATAGTTGTATTGATGCTTATCTGATGCTTTATGTCTATTAGGGTTTGTTTTATGAAGTTAGATGCACTGTGGTTTGATGCATGGTTTGGTGCTTGTGTCTAGATGTCTCCCCAAAAGCTTTGGTGTGGTTTAGTGCACTGTAGTTTGGTGTATGGTTTGGTGCACTGTGATTTGGTGCTTGTCTCTAGATGTCCCCCCAAAATCTCATGCAGTGGGGCTTTTTCAGATGTGGATGGATCTAGAGTGTGTGTGATGCTGGGATCAAGGATGGAGTCCACTGATTGGTTTGGCATAGTTTTGGCTAGGATTAAAGGTACTAGGATTAAGGGTGTGAGTGCTACCTGACCTAAGGGTGGGTAGTTTCAAAGAATATAAAGGACAGAAAGAGTCATTTGTCACTAGGTTTTTCTGCATGCTGCTTTGCTTCCTGTGATTTCTCCTCTCTGATGCCCCTCTGCCATGCCACCCTGCCTTGGACCCACCTGACTATGAACTGTGAGCCAAATAAACCTTTCTTCCTTTAACTTTGGGTGTCAGGTGTTTTCTATCAGCATCTAGAAAACTAACTAAAACAGTGCATATATGTTTGTAATTGTTATCTCTTTCTGTTTAATAGTTCCATTAACTTGCTTCTTTTTAGCTGGAAATTCACTTTGCCTGAAAGTAGGATAGCTATTCCTGCTAGTTTTCAGGTTCCTATTCTGTGGACTATTGATTTTCATCCTTTGATTTTTAGTCTATGAATGTCTTTTTGTGTTATATGTGCTTCTTGCATATAGCAAACTGTTGGATTTTGTTTCTTGTCTTTTGATTGGTGAGTTGAGTCCATTTACATTGATAGCTATAATTGATAGGTATTGATTTATACCCATCATGGTATTAATTTCTCATTACTGTTTTGCTTCCCCTTCTACTTATTACTATCTCTACATGGTGTATTCATTTTATTGGCTCTATTGTTAGCTTCATTGACTCCCTCTACAATATCCTTGAGAATGTTTCGAAGTGTTGATTTGGTGGTAATGAATTTCTTTAGGTTTTCTTTATCATGGAAGCATCTTATTTCTCCATAAATTTTTTTGAGGGGGTGCTGGGGATCAAACTTAGGGCCTTGAGCTTGCTAGGCAAGTGCTCTACCACTGAGCTAAATCCCTAAACCCTCTCCACCAATTTTAAAAGATAATTTTACAGGTTATAATAATATGAGTTGGAAGTTTCTACTATGTTTCTTTAAACTTGATACACTCATTCCATGCTTTTCTTGCTTTTAATGTTTGAGAACTCTGTTGTAATTCTGATCCATTTTCTTTATAGGTGATTCATTGCTGTTCTCTACCAACCATTAAGATTTTGTTCTTGTGTTCTATTTCTGGTATTTTAATTATTATGTGGCATGGGATAGATTTTCTTTCCTGATCATGGCTATTTGGGGTCCTATATGCGTCACTTATCTGCATGTTAAATTTATTTTCCATGTCTAGAAAGTTTTCTGCTTTTACTTGCATAAAAGTTTTTAAATGCCCTTTGTGCTGTCTTCTGATTTTTTGCTAATTCCAATTACTGTTATATTAGATCTCTTTGAGTAATCTAGGAGCTGTTGGACTCACTTATCATGTTCTCTTGTTTTTTTTTTTAAGATATTGCTTATTAATTGATCATTGATCATAGCTCTCTCCCCTAGATTTGATACTCTGTCTTCACACTGGTTGCTTCTGTTACCAATACTTTCAGTCATGTTTTTAATCTCCCGAATTTCAGTTTGGAACTTTCTTACACTCCCATTCTTTTCCATGCTGAGCATTGGTGTTTTGTACCTCTTTCTTTAGCTCCTCTAGCTGTTTATTAGTGTCTTCTCTAGACCTGCTGATCATGTTTCATTAGTCAGTATATGATTAATTGTATCTTCTTTAAATTTTCCAAGTACTTTGTAGAGCTATTTTACTTTCATTGGTTTCCTTCAGACCTATCTGCTGTGTACCTTATGAGTTCCTCCTCCTCATTGTCCCCTGTACCAATTTTTGGGTAGCTGGGAGTTTTTGTAGGCATTTTGTTGCCTTGGCTTTCCAGGTTTATTTTTATTTGTTTTGTTTTGTTTTTTGTGCTGGGGTTTGGAAATTCTTTGGCCTGGTGCCCTGTTCTTCTTCACTCTTCTTTCTTCAAGAGCTGAGCCACAGTATTATTTATGCCCCCCAGCAATCTAGGTACTGACATAGAGAGAAAACCATTTGCCAACCACTACTATGTTACCTTGTCATTGGTAGTAAATTCAGCAGCAACAATGGCATCAAATATCAACTGGATAGTGACAAATCCTAGGAACCACTCATGCACAGCCCTTCACCAAAACAAAGAGAACTTTGATTTTAGTGAAGATAATTAGGCCCTCCTCTTATACTTACCTATAGTAATTTGGAGCACTGATTTCTGCTGGATATTAGTAGCAGCACAAAAGCTTAAACAAACCACTGGGCTAAATGCCTTCTTTTTCAGGACCATCCCTTCTGACAAATACTCCTACTAGTTGGGCCTTCCACAATAGACTAAAAGCCCCGTAATCTTACTGGTCTGAGTTGGAGCCTCCCAAAGGATCCCATGAGATCCCTACTTAGCTGTCACCTTCTCCAGGACTATCTCCCAAAGTTGTCTCTCACCTAGTCTTCGTGGAAGGTACCACTTCAGTCCGGAAGCAAGACTCTCCTCGTGGGTGTTGGTCTCTTCTCCAGTCAGATTGGTCTATTGGTTGCTGACTGTGCTGTGGAGAGCCCAGGAACTGGGAGAGGAGCACCTGATTCCCAAGTCCTCTAGGCTCCGGCACAGGTCCCCAGCAGGCCATGACGTTGGCTGGGGCCGGGGTGGACACTTCCCCTGATATTGGTTGATTTATTTTTATTAGAGTATGTAATGAACACAGATGGTTTACCGGAATCCTTTCCTCTGGGGAGCCACCCACTCACTAGTCTGTGCTCCAGCTGTTCCCAAAAGATAGAAACCAGAGCTTTCCTGGCCAGTGAAAGTGAACCTGATCTTCAGACACATGCTTGGTCTTTCCTTAGTTTTGAGACTAAAATGTCAAAGTCCTCTGCAGGGTTCCTGCTAGAACTGGCAGGACACCTTATGTCTTGCTTTTTCAGGTGATTCTATTAGGAAGATCTGCAGTTGGTTCACCAGTGCTCATCGTTTTTAGCTATGTGAAGAAGGCTGCTGTCTGGAATTAAAAAATGAGGACAAAACTCAGAGGGAGGCGGAATCGGTGGAGACACAACTCTGAACACACCTCCTGAGTCCCCAGACCCAGCTACCTCTTGGGCTAGCTCCACCGGTTCCAAGAGACACGAGCCAGACTCTCCTTTTCAATTTCAACTAGTTTCTGATCATTCGTGTCTTTTAACTAAGGATTATGAGTAAGATGTTCTTCCATGTGTATTTCAAACACCTCTACCTCCTTCCCTCCTCATACCTATTGCTTTGCAACTTGCTCTTTCACTTAATGTGTCATTGACATTTTTCCAGGTAATACATTTAAAGCAACCTCATTCTTTTTAAAATGGCTGAACATGCCATATGAATACTTTGTTCCTCTCTTTATTTTTAAACTATTGGCAAGGGAACATTCTGTTGGTTTCCCAGTTTTTGCTATTACAACCCAGTCATCAGTATACATCTAATAAAAATATCTTTAGGCATTTTGGCTGTATTTTTATAAAATGAATTTATAGCAATGGCATTCTGGGTCAATAATTTCATATAGCTTTTCATAGAAGTGTCATAGAAATTGTCACATCACACTCCAGAGAACTGAGTCAATTCTAGGCTCACAGTAACAGCATGTTTTAAAAGGCACCTTTTCCTACACCCTAACCAAGGTGTGACTAGTATTACTCTTTTTAATCTTTGATAATTTGTGAGGTAAATATATATCATTGTTTGAATATGTGATTATTTAATTTTTAGTGAGAGATAGACTCTTTTTGATTAATGGCAATATGTCTTTCTTTTTCTGGGGCACGCTCATACCTCTTGCTCAATTTCTGCTGGGCTGTTCATTTTTTTTCTGGTGATTATCAATTGCTTATTATGTATTAAGTATACCAGTACACTGCTTGTCATATATCTGCCCTTTCCTACCTAATCTATCTCATTTAAGAATTCTTGAGGGAGCAAGTACCCAGGGACCAACGTTAACAAGAGGCATCTCCCAGGCATTGGCTCAATACAGGGAGATGGTAGGTGACAGGGAAGAGATAACTAGCAGAATTTCACACACACACACACACACACACACACACACACACACACACACAATTAATCAATCAATGAGGCATTTGAAGTGTTCGACCATGAATCAATTAATACAGTGGATGTGAGAAAGACCAGAACAATTGTCAAGTTATAGTAGAATAGTGCCATCATGAATCCTAGCCATATAAAGTGAGGAACTTCCTGGTTTTAGTGATGACCAAGGTATGACTGAAGGGAAGGTACAGACCAATTTCAGAAGATATCCTTCTTCAAGTGAGATTTAGATCCAGCTAAAATATGGGGGTTTTTCACTAAGAAGAAAGTGACCAAGTATATGACTGAAGAAGGTGAGCCTTTTTCTCCTGAGTAAACACGAGAAATGTCTGCCGCGAATGCCCTGGAATCAAATTCATTATAAGGACTGTATAATCTGATGGTGATAGATTAAGAGTGTTCTGGAGATAGCGTGTAATTGAAAAAACAATTTTAAAACATTAACTGTCCTGCTTTCTTCCCATTTATTCTTGTAATTTTTATATCTGATATTTAATGTCCTGTGACATAACTGCATGATATTTGCTTATCTAAAGATGATCAAGACATTTAAAAAACAAATATATGTAATATATCTAACTTTATGGAAGGAAAAATTTCTACTAATTTCAAAACTATTCTTAGACATTTAAAAAATTCTTTTTTAGAGCTGGGCACAGTGGTGCATACCAGTAATCCCAACACTTGGAGCTGTAACAGAAGGATCGCCAATTCAAAGGCAGCCTGGACCACACTGTAAATTAAAGGCTGACCTGGACAATATATTGAAGTTCTGTCTCAAAAGAAAACAAAATCAAAAGAAAAAAATATTGTTTATGATGGCTCTCACTAGGTTGAAATTTTAACTTCTACAGAGCCAAACTTCTATTTTCCATTATGCTCATTGTAAGAACTCAGTAGTGTTATGAAGCTACTACTCAACATTTATTCTCAAATGTTTTAGTAGCTAGCTACCTGTAAAGAATTCATTTTTGTTGTCTATAAGACTGTATGCTAAAGCTTTTACGTTACTAAATCTGATTAGTAACAATTTTTTATGAGGAAATCACTATATGTCCCTTTTAAAACCATTCTATTTCACAGCATGTGACGATTTTGACCCAGGACAAATGTTTGTAGCCCACCCTTCAAATAAGTAATGATTGGCTGCAGGTGAGGTTGGGTCGTACACTACATTTGTATCCCATCTCTGCCACCATTTTGGTGAGTGATCTTGGATGAACCAGGTAAGCTCTCCGAGTTTCATTTCCTTCTTCTTGGAAAAAAAAATTTTGGAGCATTAAACTCTGAGAACTCTTCTATCACCAAGAATTCAAGAGTATGAATTCTTTACTCATTTTTTGTTTAAATATTATAACCAAATGATACATCATTTTTTCATATACAGTAAATAGTACTCCATAGTTTATTTAAAAATTTGGGGGGATGATATAGGAAGGAAATTACATTTATTAAGTGCTTATCAGTTTCCAGGCATTGTACATATATTGTTTTATTTGATATTTGATTTACATAACAAACTTTTGTAACTCCATTTTACAGATGTAGGTACTGCAGTTCACTGAAGTGAAGTGGCATTTCCGAGGTCACACAACTAGGATAGGGTTATCTGGGATATCATCTGATCTTCGTGATTATTTGATATAAATATTATAGGATCATCTTCTTTAGTTGTTTTTGTTGTTAAACTTGTTGGTATTTTATTGCTTTACTGTTTAAACTTACTGGTATTTTATTTTATTTTATTATTTTTTTCTTACTGCTATTTTAAGCTTGTTGGTATATTATTGGTATTTTGAATAATTTTTACAGATACACTATTTATATATTTTAAAAATTGAAATGCAAAAAATCATGTAGGTGATCTCTTTCTTATCCCAGTTTTTCAGCTTCATTTAACCATTTGTATCAGTTAGCTTTCTGTCCCTGACTTAATCAATGAGTAAGGGAGAAGGTTTATTTTGATTCATAGTTTCAAAGGTTTTAGTCCATAGTAAGTTGACTCCATTGCTATTTGGCCAGTGGCAAGGCAGCATATTTATGGTGGGTGTGCATAGCAGAGTAAACTGTCCACTTCAGAAAGACAGAAAGAGGCCAGGGTTCCAGTATCTCTTCAAGGACATGCCCCTTATGACCTAACTTTTGCCCAGTAGACTTCACCTCATAAAGGTTCCATCATCCATCAGTAGTGCCATAGACTGGCAAACTGAGGCTTAACACATGGACCTTTGAGGGGCACTTATCCAAACCATGATGCCTTCGTTACTAGTTTCTTGTTTATTCTACCAGACCTTTGCTATACACGCATATTTAAACATGACTATTCCCCCTATCTATTTTACACATTATTGTATATACTGCATATTATTTAATATTATACATTGTAGCTCTTTTCAGTCTACCATGAAGAAAGTTTCTTTCTTTTTTCTAAACAAAGCCATAGTACTCATTGTGTGGATATACCATATAACTACTTTAATTCATTCTCTAATTTAATAACATTTATGGTATTTTAAACTTTGTCTTATCATAGATGATGATGTCATGAAAAGCTTTGTACATTTCACACATGCCCAAATATATCTAGCATAAAATTCCAGAATTTTAATTTCTAATATTGATAGACATTGACAAATGGTCTCCGTAGGTTTTTTTCCAATTTACAATTATACCAACATTGCAAATAAACGTCTGTTTCCTCGGTCTTCTCAACTGAGTTTGCTATCATAATTTTTAATGTTTGCCAAGCTGCTACACGAAAAATGAATTCTCAAGGTGGTTTTAATTTGCATTTCTCTTATTGTGAGATTGAGATCTTTTCCTTTACATTTCTTTGTGTTTCACATTCTGTGATCTACTTGTTCATATCCTTTGTCCATTTTTCTATTAGGTTAGTGATCTTTTCACTGGTGCTCCTAAGAGCTCTTGAAATATAAAGAGCTTGGAATAAGATTTAACTAAATGAAAATGAGAGCAAAAAAATTAGTTCTTTGAATTGCAAGTACTTTTCACTAGTTTGTTATTTGTATTGTGACTTTAAAATTATAGAATCACAGGAAGCATTTTTGTTTCATTTTTAATAGTTTTTTTACAGTAAGCATTGGCTTTAGAGAAATAGAGTGTGTGCTGTGGAAGTAACATTTTTTAGATGTCTAACAGTGAGTCTCAATATCATTTATCAAATGGCTCATTTTACGATTATTTTGTCACATACTACATTTCTTTATGGATCTGGGTGTCAACATTTGGACTTTATGTTTTATTCCTTTGAAATGTCTATTTATGTTCCATTATCATTCTGGCTTGAATTGTTGAAGTTTCATAAAATGTTTTTATATTTGCCAGGATTTTTTCCCCTACTCTTTATTTCTCCATGAATTTTGGGGTGATTCTTGGTTTTTTTCTGTTTTGTTTTGATGTTAAAAGTCACAATAAAGTGGATCAACATTCCACACAGTCTATATAGGAATAGCCTCAATTCTCTAACTGATCAAAATTTTGTCTGTCAAATCCTTAGTGTGGTTACTAATATTGAAAGTATAGCCTATTTACAGTGCAAAGAGTACATAACAATTACCACAGTAAACTAGTTTTATGAGTTGAATTGTTTGAGGTAAGGAGAACCACAAGGTAGAAGTCTTGCAGTGACCATCAGGGAACAGAAATGAATGAGGTTGTCTTAGTTACTTTTCTTTCATTGCTGAGACAAAATACCTGACACCCAAAGTTAAAGAAGGAAAGATTTATTTTGTCTCACTTGTTGTAAGGGTTTCAGTCCACAGTTGGCTGGCTCCTAGGCAGGGCGGCATGGCAGAGAGGCATTGCAGAGGAGAAACAGTCCATGGAGAGCAGAAGGCAGCAAAGCAGCGAAGTAGCGAAGAAGCAGCAAGCAGCACTCTTTCCATTCTTTGGATCCTATTCAGGCTACCCACCTTTAGGGACGGTAGCACTCACACCAAGGGTGGGGCAGCCTTAATCCTAGCATCGTACTGTGAATTAATGCCAGCATCTGATCCTTGATCTCAACATCACACACCCTAGATCCAGCCACCTCTGACAAGCCTCATCTATGACTGCATGAGGCCTTGGGGGACATTTAGGTACAAGCCATAACAGGTGGAGCCAAGATAAAAAATATATCAATGCTTTGGAATCCACTGGACAATATTTGAGTTTCAATGGAGTAGGGCAGATCGTACTTTCAAAGACAGCTGCACCAATGCACATCCTATCCCACATGCTCTTCTTACAGTGTGACACTGGTGTCCCCCAGCTGAGAGGTGAAGTATGTTTATAACCTTTTACTGTGTGCTCTGTCATCACAATATGGTAGAAATGATTCTGGGGCTAAGACCAAGGCTAAGACATAATATATACTACAGCTTCTGTGGGTTCACACTCCTGAAATTCTTGCTCTTGGAAGCACACAATTACCACCTTGTGAGGAATCCCAGGCCACACGGAGAGACCAGTGTGTTGGGTGACAACCCCTGTATGAAGAAATCATCACACGAGTGAGTGAATAAGTCCTCAGATGATTCCGGTCCCTAGCCCGTGAGTTTTTCAGCTTAAAACAGAAATATCTTGAAGCATAAATGAGGTCTCTACAATGTGATTGATGTAAATTCTTAACCCACAGGAATGGTGAAAGATAAAAAAAATTTTTTTGTTGCTTTAAACCACTAAGTTTGGGGATAATCTGTTCTATAGCAATAGATAACTAACACCGTAAGCAGAAGCTCATTGTGATTAAAGTATGCGATTGAAATAAGGGCCTTGGGAGACAGGCACAAGTAGATTGTTCTGGCACACTGTAGGGAAAAGTACTGCCCCCATGTTCACTTGTAACCACTTCTGAGCATGGAACCACTCTGACAGTGTAAGGAGTCCAGGGCATTGTCTACACGTGTGAGACACTAGGACTCAGTGGATCGATAGAAGCACTGGAAGGACCAGTCAGAGCCACAGCGAGAACGTGAAGCCCAGTGGGAGATGCGTCATCCAGAGTAGCTGCAGCAGAGTAAGCTATGACTTTTTAGAGCACAGATCAGATACCTTCTGGGCACACCTAGAGGTATTTTGTGGTTTGGAGTCATAAGTGTAGAACGCTTTGATGAGAGCTTTAGAATCTGCATCCATAGGAAAGAATAATGGCCTGGTGTAATTTGTTTCATAGGCCGAGCCAGCACAAACAAATCTGGATTACAGAGGAATAGCTTGGAGAGTTTAGTTTATCTGTTGAAAGAACAGAGATCAGCCTTCATAATCCTTGGTCAGCTGACGACTTATTCACTCACTCATGTAGTGATTAATTGATACTGGGATTGTCATCCAACACATTTGGTCTCTCCGTGTGGCCTGGGATTCCTCACAATATGGTAGCTGTGTGCTTCCAGAAGCACGAATTCCAAGAGAGAGAACCAGGAAAAAGATGTAGTATATGTTGTCTTAGCCTTGGCCCCCGCATTACTTCTGCCATATTGTGACTACAAGGCAGTTAAAAATAACTTCTCAGTAAAAGAATCATAAACATACTTCACCTCTCGGTTGAAGAATGCCAGTGTCGTATTGTACAAAGGATGTATATTGATGCAACTGTCTTTGAAAATGCAGTCTGCCCCACTGACTCCTGTAGCATCTCTGACCTCCATTCTCTCTCCAACAGGCATCAAGATATCCTACTTTCTCAATGAGTTTGCTGCCCACACTGGAAAGTGACATAGACCCCATCTGTATAACTGATATAACTGACCTGTGGCACAAAATTCTCACTTCAGCAATCATTAAGCACTTTTTGTCTTGTTGGCTGTTGGAGGAAACAACCCGACTGCACCTAAAATGAATCCACTTTTCTTTAGTAACACAGATAGAAGTCTTTTCTAGTGCCCCCGTGCTCTCTCCCTGATTTCTGTCACTACCTTTGTTTGAGGAATTCTCAGGGGAAGTAGTCCTGAAATAAGAGGATAAAGAATGAGAAAGAAAAAGGGAAAGGTTATGGATGAAACTGTAGGGTGGCTGTGGAAAAGAGAACTTCCACACTAAAGCAGCATCGAGGGAAGAGCAAGGAGAGAGTTTCCAAGAAGGCTGCAATTACTACGGTTGCTATTTCAGTGAAGGGGCTGGCAGTAGAGAAAAGGTAAGACAGATGTTACTGTAGACCTTTCAGAGCACAATAGTAATAAATTTCCACTGGCAGAGCTCCACGAGGTCAGGAACTTTTCTCTGTCTTGTTTGTTGCCACAACTTCAACATCTAGAACACTGCATGGTACATAAGAAGTCCTTCGTAACTATTTATTAAATAAATAAACAAAGGAATAGGGGAGGGAAAAGGGATATATTAGGCAGAATAAGCAACAAAAGGGGTGTACAATCAACAAGTAGAATGACAGAACATAATAAATGATAAGAAAAAGAGGTATAATAATTGGAGAGGGTTGCAAAATCAAAGGAATACACAGTTGGGTAAACTGTTGGTTAGTTGATGTGTTAGTTATGATTTGACGCAGCTTTATGTAAGAGAAGGCTAATAAAAGAAGTTTCTAAAATCCAAGTTTGTTCTTCACTCATGCGAGAGAAATTTAGGGCAGTACATAACAAGCATGGAATCTTTTGAATTATAAGCACTTCTTGCTTGAGTGTGACTCTTATCCTCATGGTCTGTGGTAGCTTATCTCTGAAGATGGCTCTCACAATTCCACCCCAGCCCCTTAATCAAGGTAATTGTATTGACCTTTAGCCTGTGGTGGAAATTACATTTTCAGACTTTTAAACTCTGCCCTTAACAGGATTAGCTGCATTTGGAACCCACTCATCCTACTTTGAGGACTCTTGTGATTGACAGCCCCAACCAGCCCCTACTGACCGTAACAACTATACCATGTAACTGGCTCCCTCTGTGTGTTCCTGTCTGTTTGAGCACCCAGAAGAATACAACCCCAAGTGACTCAAGAAGCACCACACCGCCAAGCCCAGCCTGCCACAGAATCATGAGGGACAGTAAAATAGTTGCTATTTTGAACCACTAAATTTTGTGCTTTTTTTTTTCTGACACAGAAATCGATAGCGATAACACAGTCTAAGAACTGAGTTAGTCCTGATCCAACGTTCCAAGCTTTGGGTGGAAGAGAGGCACACACCCCTTTTCAAAGGAGCTGTTCTATAGTCGCCAAGGTATATGTCTACATATGTTTCACTGGCCAGAGCTCCATCACATGTTCCCCCTCAGCTTCTTAAGAGGCTGAGGAATGTACATTTTTAGCAGGACAGTGACAAAGTCAGCTAAAAATCTGTTATCTTAATTTGAGGGACAGGGAAAGCACCAGCATTTAGTGGGCAAATGGAAGTGTCTTCTTGGTTTGTTGTTTGTAGTAAGCATGCAATAGGGTTGATCAGAGTTAGCTTTGCTAAGTGGGACATATATCCTCAGAAAGGCAAGTAGAAAACAATGTAAAGAGAAGTGACATTTTGAGTTGAACAAGACAGAAATTGGTAGAAAAGCCATGTATTGTTCAGCTTTCCCATTACTGGGACACAGTACAGACACCCACAATTTAAAAGGAGGTGAGATTTATTTGGCTCATAGCTTCGGAGGGTTCAGTCCATGGTTAGCTGACTCCAAGGTAAAAATGGCATGGCAGAGGGCCTAGTAGAGGAAAGCTGCTCAACTATGGCAGCCAAGAAGCAGAGGAGGGTAACAGTGCCCATGGGGAAGAGGCCAGGGACCAAAGTCACATGTCTCTAACCCACCCAGACACAACCTGAAATGTGCTTTACTAATCCCCCAGCAGGCTCGCAAGCCAATCAAATTGACAAATAACCGCAATTGTCACTACCCATAAAAGACTGAGGCACACAACAGGGGTGAGTATTAAAGTAATTATGCTGAACAAGAGAGGCAGACAAAGACAGTAGATATTGTATGATTCCATTTACATGAAATTCTACATTAACAGAATATATCATGATGAAAAGTAAGTTAGTGGTTGGTCTGGGAAGGAAGCGGCTCCTTTTGGAGGTGATGGATCTGCCTATCATACTGACTGTGGTGATGGTTTTGTGAATGCCTGTATAAGACAAATCATTAAATTGTACATCCAATATTTTCAGTTTCTTTAGGGTCATCATACCCACGTTGCGAAACTTTTAGAAAGTGGGTATATCTGGACAGAATTTCTTTTGATTTATCTTAACATAGAAATATATTAACAATTAAGACAAGTAAGACTCAACTTCTTTTAGAACAAAAACTTCACCAAATCTCTAGTCCTTTCTCTTTTTACATTTAAAAGTTTACTTATTTGCATTTAAAAGAAACCATTGACAAAGATTAATGGGAAATACTCTTGAACTAGTGGGAAAAAAGAGTCAACACTACCAAAAGAGGATTTTTCAACTGAACAAAACCTCTTAGATGCTGTCACTAGTACCAGTGAAAAAACTGACTGCTTACTCTTCTAAACACATGGTGATATAGTGAACAATATTTAATCATCTCTGTTCTTTCCTGAATATACAAAAATTAAAATGCCAATTAAAAACTAATATTTTTTTCTTTAAATATTTCTTACAGATACAATTTCAATATCGTGGTATAGTTTATGAGATTTTTCTTTCCATTCACAAGTTAAGCAATCCACCCAAAGGGAACTGATAGTCTATAGGCTCGCAGTGCAAATAAAAAGTTCAGGAATGCAGCGACTGACATTTCTAAGATACAAAACACATAAATTCTTAGAAGGTTCATGCAGAAAGCTTTGCTAAGCAGATGGCCACAAAAGTAGAGCATCTGATAATTTTGTTGGAGATTGTTTCTTGACTTAGCTTGTACTCTCAGGCTTTGTATTTGGCTTTTCCAGTTTCACTAATGACACAAATGTGATTCAAATCCCTGAAGTATTCATTATGGTCAAGGGCACATCCAAAAACAAACTTGTCCGGAATTTCAAATCCAACAAAGTCTGGCCTATATCCAACACTTCGGGGGTCCTCTTCACCAGCAAGTTTGCAGCCTTCACCATCTTTGGATTATACTGCTTGACCAAGGAAAGCAATGTTTGCATGGTTTTGCCACTGTCAATTATACCCTCAACAATCAAGACATTCTTTCCAGTTAAAGGTGAGAGATCATCTCCACCAATGACTTTTATGTCCCCTGTTGACTGGTCATTGCAGTAGCTCTTGAGTCTGATAAAATCTACAGTCATAGGAATGGATTTGTCAGAATTTCTATTCAGTGCTTTAATGTAGTAGAGCAAGTCAGCAAAGAATTTATAGCCACCCTTGAGAACACAGAGAGCCACAATGTGATGGCCTCCCATCTCCTTCATCACATCTCGAGCAAGCCTTTCGGTCCTGTCCATAATCAGTCCATGAGGAATAAACACCTTCTCCAAATCTTCGCCATAATGATTAGGAATACAAAATAAACCTAGGTTATAGCCTGGATCGTCATCACTAATCACGACGCTAGAGGTGCGAGCCACCATAACCGAGCAGGCCGGAGAGCGGTCTGGTGGCAGTCTAAGAAGGAAGCTGGCAGAGGGCACGGGAGCAGGCCGAGGCGCTGACACTCGTGACACCTCGCGCTCTTCTAGTCCTCTCTTACGGCTCATGTTGTTGTTGCAGTTGTAGTGATGCTAGAATGCGGAGTACTAGTATACTAGGCAGGCACTCTAACACTGAGTTATACCCTTATCCTTTTTAAATTTTTTTTATCAACAACTTTTGTGTAAAAAAAGCACTTAGTTCATCATAGCATGTATATACCAGCTTTCCCATATCATGTATCGCTTGCATTACATTTTTATAATAACCTTAGAAAGACTTTGCTGATCTCAGCTAGAGTGGTGAGAAATTAATCTCTTAGGCATAGTGAGGAATGTTGGGTGGATAGAATTATTCTTTTAATCCAGAAAATAAAAAGCACTTAAAATTCTTTGCTCAAGATGTAATCTTAGAATAATTTCACTTTGATATTGCTTGCAGGAAAAAAAGCTTTTATTTTCTTAAAAGATAAAACTTCTACCTTTGGTAATCAGATGTTTTGAATATGACCTTTATGCCTCTCTTTAACTGAGGGTTTGTAAGAAAGCATCTCATAATCTTTAAATTAAAATGAAACACCCCCCTCCCAGGCCATTATGTGTGAATACATAGATGTTGTATCCTTTGCCCCAAACACCATCCAACTTTCTCCTTAGTAGAGATATATTGGGGCTACAAGGAAATCTGGTCTCTTCATTATAGTTACAAATCCTCCAAAATGTTATCGCTGAGTTTGATCTACTCTATCTACGAGACCTGGTTCCACAAGATTACTTCCAAAAATTTCCCCAAGTTAATTTTCTCAAACGGACAACACTTGGTAACTACTTTGACAAGAATTCTGGCCTTCTTTTATAAGTAGTTTTCTTGATCATTTCCCTGAAAGAGACATGTCTTTATTTTCACCAATAAAGAAATAAAACGTTTTTTACATTTAAAATTAATATATTAATTCTTTGTGGAGGAATAAAAAATTTTAAAAATATAGTGCTATAATACAATGTTAATAAGAAACAGAATCCAGATGCATAGTGAGATCATTTTAACCGCCATAATGTAAATATGAGAAAATTATTTTTTCTTGATCCAAAATGATTGACAGCCTAAAAAGGATTATCTACAGAAGACACTTTTTTAAGGAGACAGCAATCTGAAATTTAAACTTTTCTACAGAATTACAGAACAATGTTTCAGTTAAATTTGTTTCTCAGAAACTGTCAGATTTTCATTTCCTTTTGGGATACTTTTCACCAGTTTGCTGTTTATTTCTACAAGTTAAACTTTTCTTTTACTATGAAGAATATGAGAAACATTAAGCATATTATACAGAATGTGTTTACTGTTTTTTTATGTTATCAAGAAGATATGAGCAATTTCACTAGACTAAACAGACATCTTTAAAGACATATAATGATGATATCCCCACAACTATTTTAAGAAATAACTCAAAGAACCAATGATGCCATCAACAGTCATATCTTAAAAAGAAGAGTCAAGTAAGCTTGAAACTGATGCTATGAAGAACACATAACTCATTGGGTTTACTATATAGAAGGGTTCAATATGTGCAGGGTCCTGTTCAGATAATTAATCTGTGTGCTTACATAGGGCTTAGTGGCAGAACTCAGGAGAAAGGATATCTCAGCTTTCCAGCAGAAAGTTCTTTAAAGCAACACCTAGTCCTTTAACATAGCAGATTGAAGATGCTCCTCGTACAGAGCAGGTAGTTGTATAAAATACTGTTTGCTTTTATATATGTTTGCTTTTCATGGTGTAGCCCTGACACAAGGATTAATATCAAGACTTTAGTGGCCACGAATTTTGTAAAAACCACACCTGCTGCATCAACAGGCTTGCAAGACGTTTTACTTAATGTCTCAGTGTCTTCTTTTAACCACGAATGACTATAACTGTAGACTTTTACCAGACTGTGAGAGCTCCTTAAGGAGACACTGGGTGACTGGTCCAGGTGAATAGAGAGTATATTTATCAATTTCATCATCTCCCATTGAGAGCAGCCCGCTTCCCACAAACACACTTTAAACTCCACATGGCCACTTTGACCTGCGCTCATGGGTCCTATTTAGCCTCTTAGAAGAGACTTTATTTTTGTTTATTTCAAGATGCAGTTCTCAAGAAAAATGCTAGTACTGATAGATGGTCTCATATCGATGTAAGTCCTATGTTCCATGGCCCTGGATGTAGCATTTACTACTGATGATTCCATAAATCCCATTGATCACAGACGAAGAGAAACTGTTGGTATGGGAGATAGTGTCTTTCAGTCTTCAAATTTCAGACTTGCCCTGTGTGGGCTTCAGAGACCACTACAGATCCCTCCTCTCACATCCTTTGCCCATGTCTAGCCAGGGGTGGAACTGACTCTTCTTCAAGCTGTACTTCCCCAGGATGATCCCTAGCCACCTTTGCTGCCACATCTCATCCTAGTAGTGGCACCTCATTAATAATAGATGTCAGTAAATATATATTTTATAGTCAAATGAATATGCCCCTGGTGGTGAATCTCATTTGAAAAGAGGGAGGGCATGGGTCTCCATCAAGCAAGCACTTTCCAAAGTGATTCCTTCAAAGGTAGTCTGAATTTATACACGGCCATGGGAGAGACATCATAGAATGCCACCTTTCCAGAACACCAGGCTTCCCAGTTATAAGGAAACAAGGGCTGTCAGTCATGGTTCTTCAATGTCTGTGTCATCATCCCCCCTGCCTTCTTCTGGTCAAACCTACTGTCACCACATAGAATACAAAAAACCTTGATGAGATGCTCCTCTGCCCAGAAACATTCCCAGTGTAATTTAACAGAGATCAAAGACTAAAAACTGTCATTTGTTCCTGGTTATTTTTCTAGTGACTTGTCTCCTTGCGCGCATGTGTGTGTGTGTGTTTTCAGCACAAGCCCTCTGTTTCCTGGAGACTTCTGTCTACCCAGCCCAAAGGTACCCAATCCCTGAATGATGGGATAGCTGCCTGTCCAGACTTCCATCGAACCTCTGGCCTTTTTTTGTTGGGCTGTGACAGGGAAGAGCCTCGGCTTGTGTGCCTGCGTAGGACATGGAGGTGCCCTTGGCTGATGTGTGTGTGGCTTGTCACTGCAGAATGAAACCGAAAGAGGCAGCTGGAATTTTCACCTGTCTGCTATCGAATACTCCGTTAATGTCATATTGGACTGCAGGGTAATAGTAGGGTAAATCCTTTAACGAGTTATCTCCACAGCACTGCAGATTGTAGAATGAAGCGAAGTGGGCCGGTGACACCCCAGAGAGAAGCAAGACGACTGAATTCATGAGCCACGTGCAGTTACAGGATTGTATCTGCTGTCTAGACCACCATGAGGGCCTTCCCAAGGGAACATGTGGCGTATGAACCAAGCTTAGTCCCCCCATCAGAATTGACTGTCAGTTGACTTATTTATTTTCCAAGAAAAACACAACTACAAGAAAATAACCTCCATTACTTGTCATCAGTGGAAAGACCTGTCCCTATAAATTTCTTTCCCACTATCATGTTCAGGGAGGAGGCCATATTTTTCCTTTTATTTGTCTCTCACAAAGAGCTTAGGATGAGTACCTGAACACACTCGCTGTTTACTTAATGATGATCGTGCTTCGTTATTTTTTTGTCTGACAGCACCAACCTGGGTCCTCACTCTTGAGGAGGGTTGGTGACATGGAAATGCTGCTGAGTTTCTAGATGGAAATCCTGGGCTCAAATCCAGGCTCTGACTTCACCAAGTTTGTGAACTCTTGAAGCTTCACATCCTCATTTACGCCCTGCAGGATATGTTACCCTTCTCTGAGAGTAACAATCAAGTGAGATAATTTATATGTAGGAAAAGAGGTGTAAAAACCTAAGGCTTCATTATCACACACTAGACCAATAGTTCCCCAGTTTGGCTGGTCTTAAGAAGTGTCTGGGAAGCATTCTAAAAATATGGAATTCAGGGTTTCTATGCAGACCTACCAAATTGCATCTCTTGGTGGGCGGGTAGATGAGAGCTTTCTGGGAACTGTGATGATCACTCGGGCTTGGGAAAAACAGAAGATGGGTAATGTGTATCTTGATGTTTCAAAACCCTTGCACTTAATATATGGTGCTTATATAAGCAAACAGTGACCAAGTATTCATTCTAAAAATATCTGCTAAGACCCTGCTGTGTGCCAGGTACTAGGGTAACCAGCAGGGAGACAATGGCACCACACTCTAATAGCTTCGGGGCACTGTGTTGAGGACTGTTAGAAAGGTCAAGGGATTGAAGGGTTTTAAGTGGTCCTTTGATATGATCTGATGTTATCAGTCTTGCTTTATGTTTGATACTTAAGAATATTCTATTTTCAATGCTTTGTTATGGGCAATATTGTGAAAAACAGCAGAAAGCTTTAATGAAAATATTTTGTGGATTTTTCCCTTTAGTCAGATTTCTTGTTTCTTTCTGGCCACTTCCTCAGACACATGCAGAATGTTCACTTTTATACAAACAGCATATTAGAGGCAAATTCGAGCAGAGATGTGAAGTACAAATACCACAGGTGCAGAGCATGCAGTGCCAAAGGACAGGCCATGAAAGTGGAGAATGGGAAAATAGGTCCTTTGGGAAGTCTTACTCCAAGATGAAATGAGATTTTTAAGCCATAAAATGACTGCAAGAAGGAAGGTTAAAATTCCAATAACTGTCTTGGGATGTGAAATACAGAAATGTTCTTGATTCAACCCAAACATGGCCGGCCGACCCCAACGTCTGGCTGACCCTAACATAGCCGGCTGACCCAAGTGTTGCCCATCCCTTGAATAAAGCTGGAATCTTATGCAAGCTATTGTGTTATTTAGAAGATCATTTTGAGAAATATTTTCCTCTCTTGGTCACCTGGTTTAGTCTGAGGCTGCTCTGAGGAGAACTGTGTGGAGAGGCAGGAGAGAGAGAGCTTAATTTTTCTCTATTAATGTGTGCTTTTGTGACCATTTCCCTGCACGTGTTGTCCAAGGAAGAAATGATGAACATGGAGAGATGCCTCAGTTTGTGTAGGGTGATGGGAGCAGGTGCAGCTTTGCTTTGGGACAATGTGGGAGGAGATGAAGACTGAAAAGTCATAGCTTGGGCATCCTGCTGCATGCAGCTGTCCTAAACACACTGTTGATCAAACGAGGGACTGAAGAAGTGAAAGAAGGCCACCCAAATCTGACTAAGACATTTTTTTTCCAAACAGGAGACTAAATTCCAGCAGTAACAGAAGCAAAAGTCAAGAGGTCACCACCTTGGAGACGTAAATGTAGCCCAAATGCTGGGCAAGAAGCAGAGACTTAAGATGTAGCCCCTGGTAGGTGTCCTCAATCTGTGAACCACCAAGCAATAAACTCTAAAGAACATGGTCAGTTCATAGAAGGAAAAGTCTGGTACTGGAGTCTACGCAAGGAAGGACTCAGGACCACAGCTGAGACCTGATGGCAGAAGAGTATTTGGGTGGACAGAAGAGGGAGAAGAATGCGTATTTAGTAACAGGCTGAGAAAAATCTTGGTCATGGTTTGAATCATGATGATAGTGTTTGTGAAAGACGCTTGGCTGAGGCAACTGTGGGAGGCACTAGGGAGTGGCAAGAAAGCATGTTGGCCTGGAAGTAGGCAAGAAATAAGGGTTCAATGTGGTAGGCAACAAGGAGCCACTGTAGATCCTTAGGTAGAAGAGTGACATTCTGGATGACTGGTCTGGCAGAATGGACAGCCCTCCACCTACTACTGCCTGGCCAACTCTTGCTCTTTGTACAGCTGCCAAGATTAGATGGAAATCCAGCTGACATTTCTACCACTCGCCCAAGTGAACAGAATTGCAGATGTATGGGGCAGACCCCTTCACCCACTCCCTGGTCTGAAAATTAAACAACATAATGGAGTCTATATCACACACGTTTAAAAACAAACCAAGTCCCTCTTCCCTCTAATACGATCTGCCAGATGACAGACGATCCTGATCCCTGTAATTAGTTAGATACTTTAATTGACTTTCAGTGGCAGTAATAAGTAACTGGAGTTCAGGCTTGTAGAATTTCCTTCCTAATTGTCGCTGTTAAACCACTCATTATAGGGATAAATAGCACACCACTTTATTTAAGTCATTTCCTCCAAACATGTAAATTCCAGCAGAAGTATCCCAGCACTTGCTGACCCTGGGAGGGCTGTCTGGGGGCAAGGAGCGTGGCAGTGCAGCCTCAAGAGAGCTGCTCAAGCCTGCCGGCTCTTTCCTTGGAATAAGCAACCACAAGTTTCCAACACTGACGCACTTCCTAGTGCTTTGGATTTAAAAGACTGTAGAAAGGCTAATTGGCCACAGCTTGTCAGCACGAGAGATTTACCGTCATTAGTGCAAACTCAGATGAATTACTTTAATATCATGGAATATTAAAAATGGCCAGATAGTTTCCTTTCTCAGTACATTAAGGGGATTTAAACAGCTTTTCACACCTCACTTCTGTATTTGGGTGTAGAAGAGGGAGGAAATCCTAAAGGGCCCATGAGAAAGTGGTAGGGAGGAGTTGGATTAAGTTGGCAGAGGTAGGAAAGACAGACCTGAAATTCTTAAATCAAATCCCAGTAAATAAACCTCTTCAGGGTTGTTTGTTTTGGGAATGGTATAAATGAACATACATTGTTTGTTTGTTTTTTCTAAAAACGTCCACAATATTCATTTCTGATTTCCAGTGATTTCCAGTTTCCAAGTTAGAAAACTCAATTACAGCTTGGATCTTTGTGTTTTGACTCATTTGTAGAGAGAGCTAGAAATACTGCAAGGCAGATTCTAAAACCTTAACTAAACCATAGACACCAGCTTGGGAGACCTGAAATGTTTCATTCAGGGTCGGGCAGAGATTGACCCATGATGTACTTTATTTTGTTTTGCTTTTGAACCATCCATTTTTCTGAAAATTATGAATAAGACAGCCAGTACCCGGGCACAAAGAATGTCTAGAATCTGGAGCAATTTATTTTCATTTTGCTTCCCTGTGGTCTTTTTGCAAAAATATTTGTCTCTCGACTCTTAAAACCCAATGTAAACTGCCAGTAGCAATTATTTCATTTTGGTTTTGGGGAGGAGGGCTTCATTCCTGTTTGACTGCTGAACCTAGACTTGCTTTGCAATCTGCCCCTGCTTCCATTAGTGTACAATTTTGTGGGCCAGGTTCCTGTTCTTATTGTAACTGGAATGGAACTAATCTTACTCGCTTCTGTGTTGCTGAGCACTGTGGTTAATATCTGTGGATGCTATTGCCTGTTACTATCACTTTGTTAGTCTGTGTTATGTGCTGTTTGTTCTTTTGAGAGCCCCACCCCCTTTATTTCTTAGGCACACTGTGACATACCCGGAATATGAAAGTTATAGAAATTCCCTTCTGGAGGGAAGGGAGAAAGTCTATAAAATCCAAAAGTATGTGTAGTCACTGTGTATTGGATTCTTTCACCTTTGCCACTGAGTGTCATAGCAGTAGCACAGAGGGAAATTCATATATGATAAAATAATCCTGTTAGTAGCTGTGTTATTAAAACATCTGAATAACCTCAGAAAACAAACTAATGGTACTATGAGCTGGGAGCTCTCCTCACTTTGTCCATCTTGGTCCATGGTTGGACTTTTCCAGATCACTGAGTGGTGGCAATTCCAGAGACGTAGGACTTTAGGTGTACTAGTCTATGTCTATTTTTCAACATTTTGAGTTAGCCTTTGCTTTGCCTATGTCTCATTAGTCCCATGACACCTCACTTCCAGACTGCTTTGAAAAAGTCACTTGAGTTTGCTAATTCTATTTTCAAAATTCAAATGGAATGAGAGACCTTGTCCCTTAGCTATTTGTCCAGACTTTGTGTATATGTATGTCACAGAGATAGACGTCGTATTCATATATAAAGAAAAAAACAGGCATGCAGAGAGAGATTTGATGAAGTACATTCAAAGTTGTGACTTAGTTATAAAATGTTGGACTTCTCCATCCTTATAAATAGATAGTAATGGAACCACCTTTATCCTTGCAAAATGTATGTGATGTGATGGCGAACCTCATATGAGAAAAAAGAACATAGCAAGAAACAGCAGTGTACCTGATGTGATTACGTCAGTGTGTGATGATTCCTTGTTGTAGTCAAGGATCCTTTCATGTTCTCCAGCCCAGATTGGTCCAGGCCTGACAAGGACGACAACATTTCCTCCTGAATGGATAACAATGTCCCCTCTTAAGTAAAATCTACATATTCTGGCTCTGTTTGCTGTGCAGCTTTAACTGGCCCACTCTATGCCTGATGGTGGATCTGAGGCCAAGGAACGCTGGAAACAACGGATGGAAGTTGTGTACTGAAGTGTTAGGAGCCGCAGAATGCAGGGCTGAAGTGGGGTGAAAGGAACTTTTAGATTAAATATGTCAGCCTGCCACTCAGACAGGTTTATTCACATCTCTCTCCAAAGATGGTTTGACCCAGATGGTAAGTTATAAATTATTTGAAGTTTGCAGAAAGAAATAGGAAGGAAAGATGGAAGGAAGGAGGGGTGAGAGGAAGGGGGAAAGAAGAAAGGAAAGTAGGGAGAAAGGAAGGAACCAAAGGAGAGAAAAATAAAACGATGGATTTTGTTTCTCTGCATGTTTCTTTTTTCTCCCTTCCTCTTCTCCTTCTGCAATTGGATGCTAAATGAACAGTAGTCATTGTTTCACTACACTATTTTCTAATCAGTAAATGCATTTCCAGATATAGTTGGGATATACTCTCCTGAATTTCATCTGCTTCATGGGAACTATCCCTCATCACTATTTCCTCCCCTTCCCTAAAAGCTCAGCTCTTCTTGGCACTGGAGAGACCATCAATACCCAGCAGCTTGCTCACACATCAGGAAGGTAAGTGAGAGGACCAGCAAATGAGACAAGGCTGTGTGTATGGTGACACTATTGAATAGAACTCCAGGGATTTTATATAGTCATGATTTCCTCTATTCTTCACCATGTCAGTGGACTTGAATGAGCACAGAGAGGTAAACAGTAAGTATACTGTGTCCCAGAAATTTTGTTTATACATTTTGATGTTTGATTTTAATACATCTGGGATTGATCCCAGAATCCTGCTAGGATGCCAAAATCTGAGGATGCTCGAGTCCCTTATATAATATGCACAATCTCCCATATGCTTTAAACAATCCTTAGATTACTTATAAAGCCTGGCACAATATAAATGCTATAAAAATAATGAAAAAAGAAAAGTCTGCACAGGTTCAGTACAAACAAGATTTTTACCCCCAAATATTCTCAATGTACAGATGATTGAATCTGCAGATGAAAAACACATAGAGAGGGAGAGCTAACTCTGTTGCAATTTGACATTAATATGTGTACACTCCTTATTTATGTGTTTCTCTCAAAATTTAAGTTGCTATATGTTTGTCTTCTTGGAAAGAAGTTTATACAAAGCAAAGAGGTATAAAGAAGTACATGAAAATAACTTCTAATCCTACCACCCATTTAGTATTTTGTTAAACATCTTTCTAAATTTTTCTATGCATGTATACACACAAACACACATACATAAACAAATATACGTTCTCTTACAACCTTCTCCTTTAATTTGGAAACTTCATATCCAGATTTCCCTGCTCATGACCGTGTTCTACATGATTTTCTCACATGGTTTTTTACATCGTTCTCTCCAATGGTTTAATCATTCTTGCTAACATAATCCTGTGGTGTCTTTTCAATATTGTGAAGAAGTCTGCAATGTGCACATTTGTGGATACATCTTTGCAAACTTTCATGCTGTCTTTAGGATAAACTTCTAGAAGCAGAATTATTGAGCTGAAGTGATATACTTTGGAAATTCACATGTGTGCTCTTATATTGTCTTTTAGAAATTGATACCAAGATAATTCTATGGATGTACCCATGATAGAGTTTTTGTAGTCTTTGAGGGAATGCTTATATATTTATTTCCTACCTTTTCATGGTACTGAAAAGTATATAATTACTATTGAATACTCTTCCAGAAGAAAAAGTCAGGCTATACACAGGTGATTATTTTGTCAAATTAGTTGACCTTTTTCTGTTCCTGAATTCAGTAATTATTTGCTTTCTAAAATGGAACTTTTCATGATCATTTATTTAGATTTCTTTGTGATTTTCAGTTATAGTTTTATAATTTTGAACTATTTTGTGCAGGCATGATGAATTTTGGAGAGCTTGTATGTATGCATATATGTTGAATCTGCTTTGGAGTTTGTGCTACACAACAGCTGAATGAGTCCTGTCTTAATTACTTCTCTGTTGCTGGGACAAAATATCCAATACACAAATTAAAAGAGAGATTTATTTTGGCTCAAAGTTTATAAAGGTTTCAGTCCATAGTCCCTGGGTTCCAAGGCAGGACTGCATGGCACAGGGGCATAGCAGAGGAATAGGTGCTCAGGCCATGGCATCCACAATGCAGAGAAATTGAAGGGAGGAGCAGGAGAGAGATAAACCCTTCCAGGCCATACCCCTAGCGAGCCACCTCTTCTGACCAGGTCCCATCTCCTCACAGCAAGTCAGCCATGAGCTTATCAGTGAACTAATCCACTGATGCCTATCACTCCCCCATGATCTAATCACCTCCAAAAGCCCCACCTATAAGCCCATGAGGCTTTGGGGAGACATCTAGATATAAACTGTAACAATTCCTATGGATTGTATAATGTGAATGCAAGTCAGCGGCATGGGGTGACTTACTCCCATTCAGACTAAAAACAACGTCTCACCCCCTTGACCAGTGGCAGACAGTGTGTGATAAAGTGTATGCCATGCAGACACATACAGATAAAGATTTGAATGTTCTTAGCCCATTGCTAAAAAAAAGTGTCCTGTCTCACAAATAAACAAGACAGGCAAATTGAGAGTGACACATACAAGTGGGGAGAATTACTGATGCTTAAAAGTATGGAAAACCTTAGGGAAAGGTGGGGAAATCAGGGACAGCAGATATTTTCCCCAGAAATCGCTATATCCAGGCTTCTTAGACATCCACGAAATAATCAAGTTAAGCCAAAACTCCCTGTGGCAAACCTGAGACCCAGACACAATGTAACATTTGTGTAAATTCAAACAGTTCAGTTTTACTAATTTCAGAGTGTGTATGCATGTGTATGGCTGTGAGTTTGCCTAGATTTTAATGTTCAGTAGCAGGAAGACATATATCATTCAGACTGATGTATTCGATCATGAAGCTCAGTCTTTTAAATATGAAATCATAGTCGACTCCTCTGGGTGCAGGCATAAGGCATGAGAACTAGTCTAGCACCAGCATTGTTATCGTCTGTTATCAGGGCCTTTTATTAATATTTATGGAGCGCCTAGACTAAGCATATACCTCTGCATCACTCAGTGAACCAACATTGTACTTTCAAAATAGTTTAATCTTGACTTTCAATGTAAAAGTAGAATTTTAAAAATATTGGCCAAAAAAGCCTCCCTCCCCCTACATACTTCAATATAGTTAACAGGACTTTAAAAAAATCATTTTTCCTGAACAGAAAACCCACGTCCTGTTCTGAAATAACCTACAGACAATTTTAGTTCTTACTCCTATCTAAATAGTCCTGTTTCTGCCTGCATTGAGGGGGAGCAATTTTCCTTATCCCACATCCTCTATTGATTTCAGAAGGGAGAAGGGATAAAAAGTAACCTGCAATTTGCTGAGCACCTCATATGTGCCAGATACTGTGCTAACTACTTAACATATGTGTTATTTACTTCTCATTACTGAGACAAAATACTCGACACTCTAAATTAAAGCAGGAAAGGTTTATTTCAGCTCACAGTTTGTAGAGGTTTCAGTCCATAGTCTGCTGGTTCCAAAGCAAGGTGGCATGGCAGCGGGGCATTGCACAGGAGAAACAGTGCATGGCATGGCAAGCAGGAAGGCAGCAAGCAGCCAAAGCAGCGAGCAGCAGCAGCAAGCCTACCTTTTTTCTGTCCTTTTATATTCTATCCAGGCTACAAGCCTAATGATTGGTGCCATCCACACCCAGGGTGGGGCCTTCGTTATCCACATCCTTAACCCCAGTATCACGCCCTTAATCCACATTCACATGCCCTAATAAACTAGCTTTGAAACTCCCCACCTATGACCACGTGAGACTTTGGGGCCCCCATCTAGATACAAGCCGAAACAACATTGTCAAATTATTTAATGCCACAGTCCTAGGTTGTATTATCCAGTCCTAGAGAAGCAAAGCTGCCTAAGGTTGCACATGTATTAGTACTTGGTGGAAAGAACTCAAACTAAAGGTAGCATGATACCAAAGCTACCTGATTTTCTCTCAGCTGCATGTGAAAACACCAGCATTTTCCTAATCCTTCATTTCTTTTTGATGCCATAGAAGTCACTATCACAGAGAAAATTTGACTCAGAGTCTTTGTAATGCACACAATTCATACAGTATTATAAAATATATTTTTGTTTACCTATTTATGTTTCAAGATGTGCTTTTCATCACAGAGGGTGCAAAAGAAATAGTATGTCTTGACCTTTGCCTGAGGAGACTTTGTAGAGCTCCTACTCCAAATTGCATCAATTTGCCACCCCTAAAACTGTGACATTTGGTAATACACACTCGTGGGCAGACTAGTTAAGATGACTGCTCAGAGAGGGGTCTGGAAATATCAGCTGCTTTCCTGCTCAGCAATGACAAGAGGATCTGGAGCACTGCTTGTTCTTCAAAGTAGCCACAAATTTGTGAATAGTGCCCCCGAAATGTAAAGTACTTTGAATATATGTTTAATGGCTTCTCAACATATTTCAAAGGAAACATTACATTATCAGTAACTTAAAAATAGACCAGGGAATATTTTCCTAGTTTAAAAATTCTCTTTGCAAGTTCCTTGCCCTAACTTGAATCTTAAGCCAGTCATAATAATGGTGATGATGAGGGCTAAAACTCTTTGAGCATTCACAATTTGCTTACTTTTGTGCTAAGCTCTTTTTTGTATTATCTCATTTGGTCTTCACAGAAATCCCATGAGGAGTGCACACATCCTTTTAAAGAGGGAACTGAACATAGAAAAGTTAAAAGATTCACTCAAAGTTTCATACTGAGGAAACTGGACTCAAACATAAACCTGTTTGATGACCCCATGCACACTCTTCTTTAGATGGAAGAAGCAAATTGTGCTTTCTACAAATAACATTGGTCTTCATGTCTGCTCATCTATGTGTGCAGGCTGTGTTTAATATGAGGGTCCCCGTTGAGTTACGTCTGTCTACACATGCAGGGCTTATCTCATTTCTTTCCACTGCTCTGCTTCTTGTTTAATCTGTTAGTCTCGCCATTTGTGTTCTTCCCCAATTGCTCTGTCTTCGAATGTGCATGGCCTAATCTTTGTATTGGTCAGCTTTCCTATTGCTGGAAAAAACAACCTGACACCCACAGCTTAAATGAGGAGAGGTTTTATTTGGCTCATCATTTCAGAGGATTCAGTCCATGGTTTCTGCTCCAAGGCAGAAACATGGCAGAAAGGCATGGTGAGTAAAGCTGCTTAATTTAGGGAAGCAGAGCATGAGAGAAGAGAGCTAGTGAGACATACACCCTCCAAAGGCCTCCCTGCAGCTGAACTCCACCTCCTAACACATTCAGCTATAAATATCAGTGCAGTAATTGATTGATAAGTATATTACCCTATGATCCAATCATCTCTACAACGATCTTTTAATTCAATCAAATTGATAACTAAAGGTTACTGCCACACTGCTTTTGAAAAGTAAAACCTAGAAGGAAAAGAAAGGTCATGGAAATTGGCTGCATAGAAGTAGCCTTTAACATTCTCCCGTCTATGATTTATCCCCAGTGACTGGTGATTTCTTCGGAAACAGTATAGAAGTTGAACCTCAAGAGACTGGATGCAGAACAGGAAAGCCACTCCCTGAAGACTCACCATGGGTTAGGAGAAGAAAGTGAAACAGAAGTTCCTGTATTGTAGAAGGCAGCACATTGTTGATGGACACTTGAAAACGCATAAGATGGATGCAAGACATACTTACTGTATTTTTAGCCCTACTATTTAGAGTTTTCAAGTAGAAACTGGTTTCTTGAGCACTTTTGTGCAGGGGGCTTGGTAGGGTCCATAAAGGATAGACATGATGGTCTCTGACTCATGTGAAACCTAATAAAATTAATAAATCCTACTATAAATCAGCGCATATTAATTCATTCTAAAGCAAATAAACCAACAACAAAATAGAACGAAGGAATTGAAAGGGTTGAAGGTAAAGAATATTAAGTGCAGTCAGGTACCTGCTCTGATTTCTTATTACTTCATTTTTTGAACAACTTACATTCAGGCACCTATGCTGAGCTTGGCACCATGACAAGAAAATAAATGAGATGTAAACTCATGGTGGAGAAGAGAAATAATACAAAATTGCTCATTGTAGTAGGGATAGAATCAAGGGATTCCAGGTACTCTTAGTGATGGTGACTTTGGTCTTGATCTTGCTTGCTGGGGGCATTTCTTACCATGGAGAAGGAAAAATAGCAAATATCCAAAAGCTTGTTGGAGAGAGAGCAAGAATTCCAGTGTGATATGAATGTAAGGCATGGGATAAAATTTATAGCTGGAAAAGGAAAAGGAGATAAGGTTCTGGAGGAACCCAATCCATGCTTGAAAGTTTGAATTTTCCTAAAAGTTGCTGAAACCCCATAGAGATATTTTAGCCCCAAAATCACATGGTCTTTTTTTTCCAGCATTCATCTACCTTCAATGTGATGGAATGACTAGATATGAAAGATACCAGGGTGGCCTGGACCCAGATACAGTATTATTTTGTTTAACTTGCAAACCTATATAGTTTTCCTCTCTATTCACCCATAAGAGACCATAAAGTCTACACCGTCCCTACTCAGAGCTGGCCCTTTTAGCATCAATCTAGGTTA
>PVJO010015077.1:0-46283 GCA_004026905.1 Hystrix cristata
GGGGTGGAGGGCGGAGCCGGTAGGAGTCCTGGGGTCTGCTGGCGGGGATGGTGACCGGACTGTGCCTCAGTGTCCCCTTCCTAAATGAGGACAACAATCGAACGTACGCTGTGGAATGTTGATGGTTAAATGAGCTGATGTGGACAGAGGTTTAGAGCAGAAACAGGTCCTCCTGCGCCATCCTGTAGGGGTACCCCTGCTTCCCTCCTCTCACCATAGTTAGAGTACAGCTTCCTTACTGTTTTGACTGGCTTTCTTTCTCTGTCTCTCTCTATTTTTTTTCTTTCTTGGTACTAGGTATTGAACCCAGGGCCTAGCACTGAGTTACAACCGCAGTCCTTTTTTTTTTGTTTTTTGAGACAGGGGTTTCCTAAATTGTCCAAACTGGCCTTGAACTTGCCATCTTCCTGCCTCAGCCTCCCAAGAGTGCTGGGATTACAGGTGTGCACCACCATGCCCAGCTTGCCAAATATTTCAATGATCCTTCCCCTTCCCCTCCTCCACTCCTCTCTCCTCCCTTTCTTTTCTCTTCCTTTCTCTTTTCCTGTCTCCCTGCCTCCCTGCCTCCCTTTTTGCCTCTTTTCTCCCCTCTTCTCCTCTCCTCTCTCTCTGTTCTCCCTCTCCCCCTCTATCTCTCTCTCTGTCTCTCTGTCTCTTTCTCTCTCTGTCTCTCTGTCCCCCCACCCTGGGATTGCACCCAGAGCCTTGTAAAGTATAAGAACCACTGACCTACATCCCCAGCTTAGTGTTTGATTAATACTCCTTCTCCAAGAAGTCAGGACAGAACAAAAATGACTTGCTCATTCATATCTCAGCTCTCCAGCATCCTATATGAGTGAAAAGTCTGCAGCCAGTCAATGTTGGCTAGGCTAGGGGAGTGGGTGACCTTAAGGGTTCTGCTCTTGGTCTGAAGGGGGCATTTAACAGGTATAGCAGGGTTGTATTGTTTTGGAGCTCGTTGCTTGGGGAACTATACAGTCAGTATTACCCTTGAAGAACTTGGGTTCTTGAAAGCCCCAGACTTTTTTTTTTTTTTAACCGTTTTTTCTTTTTAAATGTTTGTGTTTTGGCTTTGGCCCAATCCCGGGGGCATGCCTTCTGCTGTAGAATTCCCATAAGGGAGAAGAATAGAGGAGAGGCAATCTGCCATTCACTGTTGGCTTCCTGACCCAGCTCACAGCATGTCCTCTGGGTGGGTCAGCCCCAGCTTGTAGGATGTAGTCTCATTTTTCAGACAGTTGACTGACAGGTGGGGCGACCCTGTTCCCAAGTTCTTGGTGAAAAAAATGAATTTCCCCCTTGTACATTTCTAAGTTGACAGCTGAAGTACTTTTTAAAAATTATACTTGTAAAGAGTTGCAAAGCCTCTCATTACTGTCCTATTTTGTTTATTGTGTTTATATTTTAACTATATTTTGAGCAAAATCTAGCACTTGCAGATTTAGCATATTTTATTTATGGAAACTGTTTGGCAGAGCATCTAACCAGCTAACTTGGGCCTGTCTAACCCAGAAATCTGACTTTGTCTTTTGTTTGTTTGTTTGTTTGTTTGTTTGTTTTTTTGAGACAAGTTCTCACTATGTAGTTCAGGCTGGTCTTAAACTCACTATGTAGCCCAGGCTGGCCTCAAACTCATGGCGTTCCTCTGGCCTCAGCCTCTTGAATGCTGGAATTATAGGCATGCACCACCATGCCTGGCCTGACTTTGTAAAAAGACAGCTTTATTAAGGTATAATTTATATATCATAAAATTCACTCATTTTAAATTTAATGATTTCTTAGTAAATTTAGATTTACTGTCACCAAGTCAATTTCATTTTATTATATTGTTTTGTGGGGTTCTTTTGGTTTGGGGATGTTAATTCATTTGTGATATCTGGCTGACCTTGTAGATTATGTACATGGCCCTGTGCTGAATATCATTAACAAAATTCATAAAGCCAAAAATTACAATTATTCAAAACATGATTTTTGATGGCAGAAGTAAAATTAATCTATGAGACTATAGCAATTATTCTCATGCTTCGTCTGCCCCACCCCCCAAAAAACCCAAAAGAACAAAAAAACCCTACAACACTTAAACTAACCCAAACTATGTAATCTAAAAGAAATAGGTTTTCAGTGCCCACGATTGAAGGATTCATCAAAGTTTTCTTTGCAGTCAATTTGAGAGTATTTCCATCACACCAAAAAAAATGCCCCGTGCCCATATTCAGTCACCCCTTCTCTCACTGGGGCAACCAGTGATCTACTTTCTGTTTCTATGAGCTCGCCTTTCTGACTGCTGCATATAAGTAGAATCATAATTATATAGTTTTTTGAAGTTCATTTATTTCATAGCATGTATTAGTACTTACTTCCTTTTCGTTGCTAAATAGTAATTAATTGTATGGATATACCACATTTCTTTTGTTTTCTTGGGATGGAGTCTCCCTATGTTGTCCAGGCTGGCCTTGAACTCTGGGACTCAAGCAATCCTTCTGCCTCAGCACACACTACTGTGCCTGGCTTTTTTCTTCTTTTTTGAATCTCTACAAGTTGATGGACATCTGGATTGTTTCTGTTTTTGACTATTTTAAAACTGTTATAAATATTCACGTACAAGTCTTTGTATGGACATGTAATTCATTTCTGTTGGGTAGACAGGAGTGGAATTACTGGATCACATGGTAATTCTATTTTTATTTTCTTAAGAAACTATCATCCCTTTTTCCACAGTGGCTGTACCATTTTACTTTCCTAACCAACAGAGCACGGTGGTCCCAGTTCCTTCCCAGCCTTGCCGGCATTTATTATTTCTGCTTTGTTATTATGGACATCCTTATGTAGGCGAAGTGATACTTGGATTTTGATTTGCATTTTCCCAATGAATACTGATAATTAAACATCTTTTCATGTGCTTTGTGCCATGTATACATCTTCGAAGAAAAGACTACTCAAATCCTTTGTTCCTTTTTAAATTGAGTTGTTTTTTTTCTGCCTTTAAACCATTGAGATTTATTGAAAAATTACATGCATACTAAGACATCTTTATACACATTTTCCCATTACAAATTTACAAATGTGAGTTATCAAAATCAGCATTTTTTTTTTTTTTTTTTTTTTTTGTGGTGCCGGGGATCGAACTCAGGCCCTTGTGCTTGCAAGGCAAGCACTCTAATCACTGAGCTAAATCCCCAGCCCAAAATCAGCATTTTGAGTGTTGAAAAAACTGTAGAAAAACTTAACCCTCATTTCATCACCGAAATTGGTGTTCCCTGTCTCTTAGTAAAAAAAAAAGGGACACAATCCCATTCAACTTCCCAAGTTTAGCTCCTGATGCTGAAAGTATATTCACATGGAATGTTCTTCCAAAGCGGCAATGCTGTTCAGTTATGAGGGGTGGTAAGTCTGCCTAACATTCTGAGAGCTTTGTGGTAGTTCAGGAAAAGTGGGGCATGATGGTACCTCCCAAATTAGTAATGAAATATTAAAATGTCCTCTGACTGGTCAGGGCAGTGTTCTAAACCCAGGAGATGCAATAAATAATGGTTATGTTTCAAGAATGGGAGTGGTTGAGCGACAGTGTTCTAAAGTGAGAATTCAGTCTAGGAACAGTTTCTGTACTCCACAAACTGTCTAATACAGCCTGAGTTGCCTTTATTATTGAATTGTAGAAGTTTTTGTGTTTATTGTACTTGCGCTGGGTGTAGGTTCTTTATAATATATGATATACAGATATTTTCTTATGGTATCTTTTTTCGATGAGGGTGGGGCACGATACTGGGAATTGAATTTATGCTAGGCAAGCAGTCTGTCACTGAGCACATCCCCAGCCCTTTTTAATTTTGAGACAGGGTCTCACTAAGTTGCTTAGGCTGGCCTTGAGCTTGCAATCCTTCTGCCTCAGCCTCCCGAGTGCTGGGACTACAGGCATGTGCCACTGCGCCCGGTGGCATTTCTCTTAAAGATGCCTAACAAGCTCTTCTCTTAAAGATGGCTGACAAGCTCATGAAAAGGTGCTCAACATCATTAGTCACTAGAGAAGTGGGGCTGGGGATTTAGCTCAGTGGTTAGAGTGTTCGCCTTGCAAGCACAAGGCCCCGAGTTTGATCCCCGGCACCACAAAAAAAAGAAAACTAGAGAAGTGGTACCACTTCATCTGATTGGGTACCACTTCACACCTACTATGATGGTAATAATTATGATGAGGATCTTAGTCTGTTGGGGCTGCTGTAACAAAAAACATAAAATGGGTGGACTACAAACAACAATCATTTATTTTTCACAATCCTGGGGGCTGGAAAGTCCAAGATCAAGGTGCCAGTAAATTTGGTGTTTGCAGAGGGCCTGTTTTCCTGGGTCACTGTGTCCTCATGGCGGAAGGAGTTTCGGATTCTCTGGGGTATCTTGAAGGGCACTAAACTCAGTCATCGCCCAACTACCTCCCAAAGGTCCTGCCTCTTAATAGCGTCACCTTCAGATGGTTTCAACGTAGGGGCTGGGGATTTAGGTCTGGTTAGAGTGCTTGCCCAGTGTGCATAAGGGCCTGAGTTCAATCCCCAGCACCCCCCCCACAAAAAAAGAGATAGTTTCAACGTATGGATTTTGTAGGGACACAAATATTTGCTGATCGAAATGATAAAATAGACATTAACAAGGGTCGACAAGGATGTGGAGAAATCAGAGCCTGTGTACATTTCTGGTGGGAATGTAAAATGATATAGTTTCCATGGAAAACAGTGTGGCAGATTCTCAAAAAGTTAAACATACTGTATGATCCAAGATTCACCTCCTAAGCCTATACTCACGAGAATTAAAGTATGTGTTCACATAAAGACTTGTACACAGGTTTTCACAACAGCCTGATTCATAATAGTCCCAAAGTGGAAACAATACAACCATCAGTTGGTGAGTGGATAAACAAAATGTGGTATATCTTACATTTGAATCACATTCAGCCATATAAAGGAAGCACATTCTGTGCTGTAGTTTGGGTTTGAATGTTCCTCAAAGGCCCTCATGTTAAGGGTTGGTCCTTAGCTATGGTGCTAGTGGAAGGTGGTGGTGGAGGCCCTGAGTGGTGAGGCCTAGTGGGAGGGAGTTAGTCCCTGAGGGCATGTTTTTGAAAGGGATTTGGGGACCCTGGCCCCTTCTTGTTTCTCTGTTTCCTGGCCACCATGTGCTCTTGCTGTGATGTACTGTGCTGCCAGAGGTCCAGAACAACAGCCCAGAGCAGCCAACCACTGCAACTATGAGCAAAAGTAAACCTTCCCTCCCTAAGTTGATTATCTCAGGTATTTTTGTCACAGTGATAGGAAGCTAATTAGCACACCTTACAATACAGATAATCTTGAAAACGTACTAAATGAAAGAAGCCAGACACAAAAGAGGGATTTTGTATGATTCCATTGAATGATATGTCCAGAATAGACAAATCCTAGAGGCAAAGTAGATTGTTGGTTATCAAGGGCTGAGAGGAGAGCAGAAGAGAGTTCACTGTTATTAGATTTTTTGGGGGAGTGATTGCACAACTTTGTGAATGTATTTTAGTCCTTGACTTACTGTTTCTTTTTCTTCCTTACTTTAATGCTGAGGTTTATTATTTCTGCCTTTTAGTCTTAGACACCTCAGCATCCCTTAGAAGGTTAATTAATAAATCAACTTATTAAGAAAAAAAGTCCCTGCTAGCCCCAAATGCTGGGTGGTTGGTTGTGGTTTGGCTTTTCTGTGTCTCCTGTAGCTGACAGTGCATGAAGGAAAGAGAGCACCAAGTGGGAACTGAAATCAGTGAAATACAATTCATATTTGAAAAATTATTATTATTTTGTTGTGCTGGATATTGTACCCAGGGCTTTGTGCATGCCAGCAAGCACTCTACCACTGAGCTATATTCCCAGCATGTGTTTCTTTCTTTTCTTTTTTTAATTATACAGTTCTATTGTGATTTTTAGTTCCTGTGTACTTCTTTTCCTTTTCTCCAATCCATAGGATATTCTGCCATTGCTGTCTTGGTCTTCCCTAGATGGTTCTATATTTGTTTATTTTCTTTTTTTTTTGAGACAAGGTCTTGTTATGTAGTTCAGGTTGACCTTGAGCTCTGGCCTTGAACTTGCAGTCTTCCTGCTGTAGCCTCCTTGAGTGCTGGGATTACAGGTGTGTGCCTCTATGCCTGGCCTTCTAGCTAGATTTTTTTTTTTTATTTGAACCTTTTATTTAAGCAGAAAGATAGCGCAGGTAGAGTGTCTTTGGCCTTGGTTATGTTTGCTTGAAAATTGGCTATGATGGGGTAAGAGTGGGGGGGTTAGAAGCAAACACTGCTGCTTATAAGTTTCAAAGTGCTCTTGATAATATGAAAATGGTTTTTGAATTTAATCCTAAAAGAACTGTCTTTCTAGGACTGAAGATGTTTTCGTTGATTGGGCTTCAGAAGGGACAGTATGGAAGACCTTCAGTAACCAAAGGGTAAAATGAAATATTTTTTAAATGTATGTCTTGATTTTTAGGTGAATACACAAATATATGCATCAAGGTTTAGTTTTATCAATCGTTGCTGATTTTACTTTAATATTGGTCTGTATAGAAAAATGATTTTTTTTTAGAAAAATGATATCTTTTTCATTCTTTTACTGGTTGCAAAAGTACTACACATTTTTTTACTTTTCATTTTGGAATAATAATAGACTGAGCCCTCTCAGATATTCATTTTAAAATTAGTATATAGACTCAAGAATTTCCAATAAATGTGTGTATGTGTGTGTGTGTGTTTTGATACAGGGTCTCCCTATGTAGTTCAGACTGGTCTTGAACTCATTTGTAGCCCTGGCAGGCCTTGAACTCGTGATAATCCACCTGCCTCAGCCTCCTGAGTATTGGAATTATAGTCACGCGCCAATGTACTGCCTCACCCAGTTTAAGTACTTGTTTTAAACAGTACTGTAATGTGTAGCTTTTGCTGAGTTTGAAGGGATATCTCATTATGGTTTTGACTATTTCCCTAATGATTAATAATTCTGGGGATCTTTTCATATTGTCTTGTACATTTTATTGGAGGAATGCTTATTCAGTGCTTTTATCCATTTTTTTCTTCCTTTTTTTAAATTAGTGCATACTAGTCACATTGTGCATTTTTGAATTGGGTTTTTGTTGTTGTTGTTATTGAATTATATGGGTTATTTATATATTCTGGATTTTTACCCCTTATGGGATATGTGATTTGCAAATATCTTCTCTCATCCCATGAGTTACCTTCTTATCTGAGTAGTGTCCTTTGATACACAAACATTTTATATTTCGATGTAGTCTAGTTATCTGTTTTTTTCTCTTGATGTCTTGGTGCTTTTAGTATCGTATCCAAGAAACCATTGGATGTGATACTAAAGGAAGCTTTTCCCTAATGTTTTCTTCTCAGAATCTTATAATTTTTAGTTCTTAAGTTTAGGTCTTTGATTCATTTTAAGTTAATTTTTGCATATGATGTATGATAAGAGTCTAACTTCATTCTTTCCCTGCATGTATCTAATTTATACAGCACCATTTGATGAAAAAACAATTTTTTTCTCCCATGAATTGCCTTAGCACACATATCAAATCATTTGACCATATATGTGAGAGTATATTTGTGGCCCCAGTTTTCTGTTCTGTTGCTTTGTATAAATCATTATGTTTTAATTACTGTAATTTTATAGTAAGTTTTTGTTTGTTGTTAACAGTACTGGGGTCCTGAACCCAGGACCTTTGCACTGAACTATATTCCCAGCTCTTTTGTTTTTTATTTTGAGACAGGGTCTCACTAAGTCACTAAGTTGCCCAGTTTGGGCTTGGACTTGGGACCCTTCTGCTTTAGCCTCCCAGAGTGTTGGGATTACAAGAGTGTGCCACCATGTCTTGTAGTAAGTTTTGAAATCCAGAAATGTGAGACTTCCAACTTTGTTCTAATTGTGTTTGCTTCGGCAGCACATATACCAACTTTGTTCTTCTCTGGATTGTTTTGCCCATTTGAGAGTCCTCAAGATTCCATATGAATTTTATGATGGATTTTTCTCTTTCTGCAAAAAAATGTTTTTGAGGCTTTTATAGGACTTGAATCTGTGGATAGCTTTAGATATTGTTGCCATCTTCAAAATGCTAAATCTTCCAAATCGTGAACATGAGATCTCTTTCTATATATTGGTGTCTTCTTTAATTTTCTTCATCAGTGTTTTATAGTTTTTGATGCATATCTTTCATCTCCTTTGTTAAGTTTATTCGTAAGTATTTTGTTCTTTTTGATGCAATTGTATATAGAATGTTTTCTTCATTTCCTCTCATATTGTTCATCATTGGTATGTAGAAATACAACTGACTCTTTTTTTGGTGGAAATATGACCTCAGGGCCTCATGCTTACAAGGCAAGCACTCTAATCACTGGGCTAACTCCCCAGCTACAGTTTACTCTTGCAAGTTGATTTTGTATCCTGCAATTTAGCTGACTATATTTAGCTGAATTTGCTTAGCCGAGTTAGTTCTGGTGTGTTTTGTGTGTTTTCTTTAGGGTTGTCTACATGTAAGATCCTGTTATCAAAGAACACAGACCAGTTTGCTTCTTCCTTTCCAACTGGGTGGCTCTTATTCCTTGTTTTTGTGTTGGGTGGGACTCCCAGTACTGTGCTGGATGGAAATGGTGACAGTGGGTATTCTGTTCCCTTTCCTGATTGGGCGTAAGGTTACCTGTGGGCTTTTCATTATTTTCCTTTTCTTTATTATGTTGAGGTGGTTTCCATTCCCAGTTGTTTGTTTTGTTTTTTAGTGTTAATTTTTCAAATTATTTTTCTGCATCAATTACGATGACCATGGAGACTTTGTTTATTCTCTTCTTAGAGGTTTTTGTTAATTGTGTGTGCAGTAGTAATACATGTTTGCATTATGTAATGATTATATTCATTGTGGGGTGTTGGTACGTGTACATAAAACATCTTAGTGAAAAGACACATTTTAAAGCACTGATTGATTTTCATGTATTAAACCATACTTTCATTGCAGAAGTAAATGTTTATCTCCTTGTCTTTCTTTGTGGTTCAGGGAATTGATCCTAGAGCTTCATGTGTGTTAGGGAAGCATTCCACCTCTGACCTACATCCTTCACCTTTTTTATTAATTTATTTTGAAACAAGGTCTTGTTAAGTTGTCCAGGCTGACGTCAAACTTGGGATCCTCCTGCCTCAGTCTCCCAAGTGGCTGGGATTACAGGTGTGTGCCACCGTATCTGACTTCAACCATCCCACATCCCTGTACTGAGGATTGAACCCAGAGGTGCTCTAATGCTGAGCTATGTCCCCAGCTCTTTTTGTATTTGAGACAGGATCTCACTAAGTTGCTTGGTCTGACCGCAAACTTTCTAGCTTCCTGCCTTGGCCTCCCCAGTAGCTGAGATTACAGGTATGTATCACCATACCTAGCTTTTAAACTCCTCTTGATTAAGGTATATAGTTCATTCTGGGAGGATGAGGCAGGAGAATTGCAAGTTCGATCCAAAATACAGATTGCGCCAAGAATATTTGTTAGAGTATCTGGCATTTTGGTCTTTTCTTTGGCATGTCAGTAGAATATGTTAGTCTCATACCCCTTTCACAGGTTAAAGGCATAAATTGTTTCTTGATGTGGGATGGACTGGTGACCATTAAGCCCTAGCATTTCTGTGGAGTCACTGGACAGTATTGTTCATCTTGTTCACACTGTTTTTAGTCAGATTTCCCAGTGATCATGTGCTGATACCTAGCCAGTAACTGAGGGAAGAGGGAATAGGCTATGTTAGTTGTGGTGTTTATGTGGCATAGGCTGCATATCAATTCATAATCCTCAATAAGAGAGAGTTTTAATATATATGAATGGGCCAGAAGAAACCCTACATTTGAGAAATGTCTGCAGAACAACATGATTGGTTACAGACATTTACTTTATTACAAATTAAGGGGGAGGCAGAGTCCAAATCAATTGTGTTGCTAGGGTTTGGAGAGATCTGTGATTGAAGCTAATGAAATCAACATCAGATGCTTAGATTCAGCATACATCTGGAAGCAGCCTGTATACCCATCAACAGAGAACTGGATAAACAAAATGTGGTATCTGTATATAATGGAATAATACTCAGCTATAAAGAAGGACAGATTAGAGTCATTCATAGGAAAATGGATGGATCTGGAAAACATAATGTTGAGTGAAATGAACCAGACACGCAAGCTTGAATACTGTATGGTATCCCTCATTTGAATGAGGCAAAATACAAAGAAAATGGTAAATAGACACAAAAAGACAAAGGGACAGATCTTACCCAGTAGGCCAAGGGTCCAAGGGAACAAGAAGAAGGCAAAGTGGGAGGAGAATGGGAATTCAGAGGAATAAAGCTATCCTAAAAACAAGGACCTAATAACCCAAACTTAAAACAGTAACATGTACACTATGTACTGCAGTCAACTTTATGTAGTTGCTACTTAATACTGCATCTATATGGTTATTTACATTGCTTATTATTATATGAAAATGGCCCAATGTATTATGGTCTGTAAGTTTGAGTAATGGTCTGTAAATTTGTGTAATATTGGATAAATTTTAATTTAAAAAAAAGATTCAGCGTACAAAATTTGTAAATGTGTTGTCGATGAACTTGAGAGTTATTTCCTCTTGTCCAGAGAGAGTAGAGAATTTTCTAGGTCTCTTCAAAGAAACTAAAATGTATAAGGTTATTTGCAATTTAGTTATTGTCATATATTAGTATATTGACACATGGAACATTCGATAGAGGCCCTAGGCATAACAGGGTTTAGTTTGGTTTGGTTTAGTATTATGTATTGAAGCTAGGATCTTTGGACTGAGCTATCTCCCTAACCTCCTCCTTCTCTCCCTCTTCTTCCTCTTCTTCCTCCTCCTCTTTCTCCTTCTTTCTTTTTTTTTTTTTTTAATTTTGAGAGAGGGTTTTGCTAATTTGCTAAGTTGCCCAGGATGGCTCTGAACTTAACAGTCTTCCTGCCTCAGCCTCCCATAGTTATGGTATTATAGGTGTGTGCCACCATGCCTGACCTGTTTTTCTATATTTACACAGCATTTTCTAAGGAAAAGAGACATGCAATCTGGCAGGCATGACTATGCTAGATTCCTAAAAAGTTATGTTCCCAAAGTGTCAGGGACTTACAGTGAAGAGAGCATCAACTGAGGATCAGGAGATTGGAGCTAAGTGCTACTGACTGTTTACCTTGTGACCTTTACTTTGACCTTCCTTAGTATTGGTTGATGGATGGCCCACCTTCCTTCTTTTAGCATTAGATTCTTACCTGTAGAGCGCAGATGGCAGTATCTACTCCATTGGGTGATAGTGAGAAGAGGGAAAAGTGGACATGAAAAGATTGTATAGATCTATTCAAGTATTATATTGGCCAAGGAGGTAGAATATTCCAGGTTCTGGTTTGGCACATCAGTTACTTGTTTTGTGTTAAGCAAGCAGTCCCCAAATTTTCATCTTAGTTGTTCAGTTGCTTGTGTGCACGGAGGGCTCTAGGTAGCAGATAGGAGTGTTCTGGTTACTGAAAAATATGTTGAAAATTGATAGGTTTGTCTTTTGTCCTAGAAATCAAGCTCTGTGGCAGTGATGATGACCTTTTAGAGCCTCCACAATAACAGATGGCCTGCTGTGGCATGTGTGCCACAGGGCCGCCACCACTGCTCCGTGGGCTGGGTCAGTGTGAATTGCTTTCCTGGACTTCATTACACCTGCCTGGTTTGGAAAATATGAGGCTTCTGAGTTTGCAAGGCTGAGGACCCGTGGGGGCTTTTGCAATGTCAAGAGACCTTAGAGACCTGTACAACTGACATGGTCTTTTAACTCCAGCCATCTAACCCAAAAGAGTTCAGAGTTTTCTTGGGAAATCTTTGAAAATCATTAGTTACAGAATCAGAAGTTGTTTGTCAAGATAAATTTCCTATTGTGTATGCCTCAAATACTTTTCAGCATCCTGGAATAAGATTTTTCTTTATTATATAATCTGAATGTGGTAGATTATGTGTGTATGCACACACATATATTTATGTTTATATATAATTTCTAGTTACAATGATTCATGAAAGTAGAATCTATAACCCAAGCATGCCCAAGCAACCGTTGATATTAATGGTTTTAAGAATGTGATATTTAGGGCCACAAATGATACCAGCACTTTGGGAAACTGAGGCAGGAGGATTGAAAGTGGAAGCCCAGCCTGGGCAACTTAGTGTGTTAGCAAGACTTTGTCTCAAAATAAAAAATAAAAGGGCTGGGAATATAGCTCAACAGTACTCCTCCCACTCCCCGAAAAAGAATGTGGTATTTAGGCTTAGTATCCTCCAGTCTGATCTTAGTGGGTTTTTTTTTTTTTCCGCAAATGCCTAGAGAAGCCTGAAAAAAGTAGGTATTAGTATACTAGATTCCCAAGACAACCATTAGAAAGTACAGCAGACCAGGTGGCAAAGCACAACAGAAATGTATTCTCTCACACTTCTGGAGATTGGAAGTCTGAAGTCTAGTAAGTATTGGCTGTCGGCATGGTTGGTTCCCCCTGGAGACTCTGAGGGAAAGCCTGTTTCATGCCTCTCTCCTAGCTTCTGGAGGTCACCAGCCATCCTACTATTCCCTGGCTTGCAGCTGTATCTCTTCAGAATCCTCTGCCACTGTCCCATGGTGTTCTCTTACTCTATGTCCAGGTGTCCCCGTAACATTAGTCACTGCATGGGAACCCACCCTAATCTAGGATGACCTTGTCTTAACTTGATTACATCTGTTGAGATCCAATTTTGAAATACAGTTGTGCCTCCCAATCTGTAGTTTCACTTTCCACAGTTTAAATTACCCACTGTCATCCATGAACTGAAAATATTAATGGACAATTTCAAAAATAAACAATTTGTAAGTTGTAAGTTGTGTACCATCCTGAATGGTGTGATGAAATCTCATACCATCCTGCTCTGTCTTGTCCAGGACATGAGTCATCCCTTTGTCCAGCACATCCAAACTATATATACAACCCACCTATCAGTCACTTAATACACATCTCAGGAACCAGATCGACTGTTGTGGTATTGTTGATGGACATGCAAGCCACTTGCAAGACTTTGCTATTATGAATCGTGCTGCTGTAGACATGGGTATGCATGTATCACTGTAATATGATATCGTCAACTCTTTGGAAAGATACTTAGAAGGAAAATAGCTGGATTGAATGGGGTTTCTGTTTTTAGTTTTTTGAAGAATCTCCATGTTTATTTTCACAGTGATTGTACTAGTTTACATTCCCACCAACAATGTAGAAGGGTCCCCCAGCCCCACGAAGCCTCACTAGCATTTGTTGATTTCTTGGTAATAGTCATTCTTTCTGGAGTAAGATAGAATCTCAGCGTTATTTTAACTTGCATTTTTCTAGTGGCCAGTGATGTTGAACATTTTTTCACGTATTTATTGGCCATTTCTTCTTCTGAGAAGTATCTGTTCATTTCAGTTGGCCATTTTTTGGGTCTTTTGCTTTGGGGGTCTAATTTTTTTATTTCTTTATATATTCTAGACATTAGTCCTCTATCTGAGGAATAGCTGGCATACGTTTTTTTCCCTGTTCTGTATGTTGTCTCTTCACTCTGTTGGTTGTTTCCTTTGCTGTGCAGAAACTTTAATTTAATATGATCCCATTTGTTGATTCTTAGTGCTACTCCTTGTGCAACTAGGGTTTCTTTCAGAAAGTCCTTGGCTGTATCTATGTCTTCAAGAATTTTTACCTATTTTATCTTCCAGCAGATTATTTCTGTTTTAATATTTAGATCTTTGATCCATTTTTATTTTAGTTCAGTACATGGTGGGAGGTATGGGTCTAGATTCAGTCTTCTGCATGTGGATAGCCAGTTTTCCCAACACCATTTGTTAAGAGGGGTATCTTTCCCCTTGCATATGTTTTTGCCCCTTTGTCAAGGATCAGATGGCTGAATGCACCTGGAGTTGTTTCTGCATCCTCTATTATTCTGTTGCATTGATCCACATATCTGTTTTTGCACGGAAGGACACATTTTAGAGCACATGCATAGCAGATTTTAGGTTCTTATTGTTTATTTATAAATGAATGAAATTGGATTCCAAGCTCACCTGGGTGTCCCTTGAGCACATATTGAAAGGTTGCCCAACTGGTATAATAAGGAGAGAATCCCTGTTATCTTTTCCTAAAAAGATACTAACAAGGAATGAGTAAAAGGTAGAACTGTCAGCAGCTGTGGTACCTATAATCCCACCTTCTAGGGAGGCTGAGGCAGGAAGATCACAAGTTTGAGGCCAGCCTAGGTGAGTTAGTGAAATCCTGTCTCAAAATAAAGTTTAACAACAGGGAACTGGGGGTGTAGCTCAGTGATAGAGCACTTGCCTAGTAAGTGTAAAACCCTGGGTTCAAACCCCAGTACCACACATACACACTAAAGAGTAGAACTGTCAACCTATCTTATGTGATGACATATCAGAGAAGGGGAGGAAATGCTGTCCAATCCCTTGTTTCTCCACTTATATGTACCCTTTGATAGAGTTTTCTAGCACTTTGTGCAGGTTTCAGGTGACCAGCCAGGAACTAAGAAGCATTTGATTTGGCCTGAAAGATCTCATTTCTGTTCGTCATCTGCATTCCCTAGGTGACTTCTCCAAATAACTAGTGTCAGCATTTCTTGCTTCTATTTTTCCACTTATATTTATAAAATAATAAGGACAACATGCAATAAAATATTCAAGTCAGTGACCCAAATAAACCGTTGCACAGAAAATGCTGTCGAGGTAGCTGAGACTGCAGATCAGCTCCGGGTCTCCCTGTGGGGCAGCTTCAAGTGTTGGGCTAGCAGTGATTGAGAGGTCCTGGTGTATAGTGAGGCATGGGTTTTCCAGATGTGGCAGACACAGGTCCAAGAGGTTCTGGTTCTGGTTCCCCGGAGCAGCAAGTTACCTAACAGCTGGAGACCTAATTGTCTTTATGTGCAGCGTGAGAGGGACCAGCTCTCTGAAGCCTAATGGTCTAAATCACTCACTTAGCAAACTCATTCACATAGCAGTCCTGTGATAGGGCAGGCACAATTCTAGTTTCTGGTGAATGACAACAAACAAAGACCCCATTTCTAGGAGGTTTCCTTCCTCCAGGGATTAGATAACATGCAAAAATGTGGAGATGCATAGTATGTGACCAGAACTCCTTAAATCTGCCAAGGTCATCAAAGATAAGGAAGCTTCAGAAGCCACCATAGCCAAGACCCTAAGGAGACATATCACTGAATGTAAGGGCTCTCCTGAGTGGGATCGTGGAGTAGAACAAGGATACCAAGCAAAGCCCGGGGAAACCTGACTGAAGCATGGCCTTCAGATGACGATGGTGATGCTGCTGCTGCTGCTGCTGGTGATAGACGTGTTGTATGTCAGATGGTGAGTGAAGCCCAGTCAGAGGGACAGGGAGCGCGGGTGGTGGGGAAATGAGGAAGTGCCACTGAGATCACACTTGGGCAGAACTCTAGGTCGAAGGGAGGAAGCATGCCATGTAGTGTCTGGGGGACATGTATTCAAGACAGAGGGAGCAGCAAGGGCAAGGCTCTGCGAGGGAACAATTTGAGATGATGAAGAGAATGAGGTCAAAGTAGGGAATTAATTAGGTCAGAGGGGTGGTATTTGTTGGTGAAGAGGAGTGAAGGAGTGTGACACAGGAACCTCAGATTATTAGGAACCTTCCAGGCTCTGGTGAGGACTTCTTTGGCATTGACTCTGGGCCAGATGCCTGCAAAGCTGTGTGGATCTGGCTTTCCTCTGGCCTCAAGCCTGGGTCGCCATACCCTTCCTTTCTCAGGCTTTGAAGGCTCCCACTAGAGGGCACTATTCTGCTTTAGAACAGTGGGCCAACTGCTACCAACCCCTCTCTTTACAGAGCTGTGCAAATAATCTCACTGAGGGTGAGCCAGAAACTCCCCCATAACTCCTCAGCGAGATTGGTTCCTACATTTGTAATACAATTTGTAATACAATTTGTTTTGCACATTTGGTGTTCTGTCCTGGGATCCTCTTGACTTTCTAAATTTTTTTTTAAATTTGCATTTATAGGATTCACTCTGTGCTGCAAAGGTCACTTTGTTTTGGCAAATGGTTACTGTCATATGCCCACCATTACTGTGTCCTGCGGAATAATTTCACCACCCTAAAAAATTCTATGTATATTAGTCTGTTTTCTGTCACTGTAACAAAATTCCTGAGGTGGGCTATCTTATAAAGAAAAAAAGTTTATTTAGCTCACATCTCCAGAGGTTCAAGGGCATGATTCCAACATCAGCTTGGGTCTCTTAAGGACCTCATTCATGGCAGGGGTTGGGGGTGCGGCCCAGTGGTAGAGTACTTACCTAGCTTATACAAGACCTTGAGTTTGATCCCCAGCACTGCCCAGAAATGACCTAACAGTGGATAGCAGGTGGTGGGAGTGGATGTGGGAGGAAGCAATCACATTGCTAACTGGAATCCAGAGAACAATTCAGGGGTCCCACCAGTGTGACCTTAATCCCTTCTCAGGGCATCTCTCGCAGTGATCTAAGCACCTCCCACTAGGTCCCCCCTTTTACAGGTCTCCCCACCTCTCAGCAATGCCGCTCTAGTGCCCACATGCCCGATACATGAACCCCTGGGGACACTCTCAGACCATAACACTTCATCGCCTGTTCAACTCCTCTCTTTCACCTCACATCCCTGGCAACCACTGACCTTTTCACTGTCTTACGGTCTTGCCTCTTCTAGAATATTGTCTAATTGGAATCATACAGTATGTAGCCTTTTTAAATTGGCTTTTTTCACGTACAATGTGCATTTAAAATTCATTCGTGTCTTTTCTGGCATGATTGCTCATTTCTTTTTATCACCTAGTAAAATTCCCTTGAGTGGGTATACCACAATTCGTTTATCCTTTCACCTGCTGACGGGTATGTGGGTTGCTTCCAGCTTTGTGTGTCTGAGTGAAGCATGGAGGTTTTTTTGCACACACAAGTTTTCACAGTGGTTGGGTAAGTACTGAGCATGTGACTGGCACCGTAGGGCTAAATTTAGCAGTGCATCAACCTTTGTTTCTGAGAATGTTGTAGAAGGAACCTGTGACTTCTTTTGGTTTGTGTCCCTTTGACAGTGCCATGTCACCCTTTGTCTATTTCTGGAGGCTTGGTTGAGATTTCTCCAGAGGAGTATTAAAATTCAAATTGTTTTCAGTGAAATTTGAAATTATGATAGAACTTCTAAGAGTAGATTCTTAAAAATCTTTTTAATTTTAAAATTTATCCCCAGAGGGTCCTACCCTGAGAATTTAATAGATGGGCTGTCTTAGAAGTTGAGGTAATTGAGATATAACAGTAAAAATTTAAAAATAATCATACTAGCATTCCTAGAGGCTTTGGGAATGACGCGTACATTTAATTGGAAACTGCAAGGAAAGTGTTTCAGTGGTCTCTTTTGAGGTGCTTAAGGTTCTATCTACATAGGCGTCAGAATCTAAGTTATTTCTGACCACCACAGAAACTTGAACATATTGAAACCTATTACTGATGTTAAAGTAGAAAAAAAATGTAACAGGAAAAAGGCTTAGGATTATTTCAGCTTTATTTATTTTAATTTTATAATTATTGCTCTATAAATTGATGTATAGTAGTAAGCTGCACATGTGAAAATGTACAATTTGAGTTTTGGCTTATGGGTGTCAGACTGTCTTTACTATCAAGATAATGAACACGCTGAGGCAGGCGAATTAGGAAATCCTGTGTCAAAAAAAGATTTATAAAGGGGCTGGAGATGTAGCTCAGTGGTAGAATGCCCCTGGATTCAATTCCGCATAGCAGAGAGAGAGACAGAGAGAGACAGAGAGAGAGAGATAGAGAGAACATTTATTGCCTTCCAGAGTTTCCTTGATCCTCTTTGTAAGCCAACCTGCTTTCCATCCAACCGTAAGAAACAACTGATCTGTTTAGCTTGCATTTTATAGCATTTTGTGTAAATTTGTCTATATATTACATATATAATTTTTATAGAATTATATAAAATGCAATCAGACAGAAAATACTCTTTATGGGAAAGAGTTTCTGTCTCCTTTCAGTGTAATCATTTTGAGATTCATCCATGATGTTGGCTGGATTGGTTCACGTCTTTATGGCTAAGTAGCATACCATTATGTGGTGCTATGGACTGACGTGTGTCTGCCCCGGGTTCACAAGGTGAAGCCTGATCCCCACTGTGACTTATTGGGAGATAGGGGTTTGGGGAGGTAATTAAAGTCGAATGAAGTCATAAGGGTAGGTCATTAAAGTATCCTGTAGGGTAGGTGGCCTTCTCAGAAGACATGTGAGGACATAGCAAGAGGACAGCTGCCTCCAAGCCAGGAAAAGAGCCCTCACCCCAACCCAACCATTCTGGCATCTTGATCTTTGGCTTCCGGCCTCCAGAACTGTAAGAAGATAAGCCCGTGTTGTTTCAGCTGCCCAGTTTGTAGTGTTTTGTTGTGGCAGTCTGAACCAACAAGGTGTGGATATACAACAGTTTGTTTCGTCCTTCTCCTGTTGACAGGCTTCTGGTCGTTTTTGCTTTGGGCCATTACAGTTAAAGCTGCTAAGGGCAGTCGTGTTTAAGTCTTCATGTGACCGTGTCTGCTTGGTTTCGATACTGCTTGAGTGCGCCTCCACAAAGTTCACATGGAGCCTTGGGTCTTTGGGGCACTGCCTTCAAGAAGGGATTCTCACCCAAGAGAGCAAGTTGTAGAAGCTTGAGTCTGACCCCTGAATCTCTCTGGTTTTATCTTGCTGTGTGATCTGTTGCTTCTGCAATGTTCCTACTATTTGCTCGGGGGCCCTTGCCACAGCCAGAGCTATGCTGTTTGGATTTTCAGCCTCCAAAACTGTGAGCTAAATAAACTTCATTTCTTTATGAAGTTTTCCAGCCTCAGATATTTCATTATAGTAATGAAAAACTAATAAAATGTGCTGTCATTTTTATTGGGTAAATATCTAGGAATGGACTGGTTGGCTTTTATCGTAGGTGTATGTTTTACTTTTTAAGAAACTGCCAAATTGTCTCCGAAGGTGATTGTCCCGTGCTATATTCCTGCTAACAGGATGAGAGTTTTGTTTCCTCCACAGCAATTTTGGGGCCTGAGTTTTGAGTTGCCCTTACTGAAGTGACCACTGGAAGGCTCCAGAGTGAAATGGCCTTCAGGTTCTCAAACAAAGATTTTTATGCTTATGTAAATTTACTTTTCATAAAAATCTAGAATGACAGTATTGCCATCCCTCTCATCTTCTTTCATTGTTTTCCTATTTTTAATTTTTTTTCTTATGTTTTTTACTTGCTGACTTCCTACGCAGTTTCTAGACTGTAAGGTGGTAAAAGGAACCAGAGCTTTAGAGTCAGACCCAGCTGAATTTGGATCTGGTCTTCACAGCTGAGCTGTGTGCGAGGTCGTGTGACCTGAACCTCAGTTTCGTTCTCTGTCTTTAAAAAGTGTTTGTGGAGAGGTTGCTATCACCCGGCTAACAGTTGTTACACAGCTTAAAGCTTAAATATAAGGCATCAGAACACCTCATTCCTTTAACACCTAGGATCATGCATTCATTCCTCAAGATAATATTTGTGACTATAAGTTCTACTATCCAACAAGTGACTAGGAGAGGAACTGAAGTTTTAATAAGTGCCACTATTAGAGGGAGAGCATAGAGAATATGGCAAAATCAGTGGCATCACCAGGTCTTAGGCTGACCTTGCCAGTGTTTAATAATACAAATTAAGAAGTGTTATGTACATGTACCAACCTCCCACAAGGAATGTAAACATTATGTACTACACACATGTACTAATAAAAAAAGGTCCAAACCTTTGGCCGTTTGTGCTGTGGTGGGGATGTATTTCATGTGCATGTTTATGCCTGAGTGTAATTCCTCGATACAGCCTCTTTGGAAATCCCCAGCCTCCTTTGTAGCTACTTAGAGTGTTTTTAAGGAGAAAGGAAACACATCATGGCTCCACAAAAGGTGTTTCTCAGGCTTCTGAGATCCTAGGTGATATATACCACCTGCCTTTCTCAGTGCTCGGGCTGCAGCCTTGGACCAGGGGTGGCAGGGATGCTGCCTTTTGGCCCATGAAGCCCTTTGTCCAGCTGGCCTAAGTGTGTTGAGATGCATGGGGCCTTCCCTCCCGCAGAGAAGGAGGAGTTGCTCTTCGGTGGCTTGGCCAGACCAACCGCCCAGCTGATGTCACAGGTCTCTGGAAGGTTGTCCTGAATCGAGTGGCCAGGTGACTGGCAGTAGCACAGGCAGGTAGGGTGAAGCTGGAGCCCCTAGGAAAAGGGGAAAGGTGAGTGTTGTGGGCATGGAATTTGTTTGCCAGGTGGGAGTGTCTGGAGGCCTTCTCTGCTCTGCCTGACGCTGGGCTCCCAGTTCCCTGCAGCGTTGCTCCTTAGAGCTGGCTGGCTTTCTTGGCATCATTCAGTTTAGTTGCTAGGAAGCCGAATAAGGCAATTGCAACTTCCTTTTGACTTACTCACATTGAACCATCTGCTTATTCCTTCTCATGGCCTTCAAACTTGGCTAGGATCATCGAGAAGAGGGTCGAATGGAGCATCTGTGTTCATCCTTTTTGGAAATGGGATGCTTGCTGCTAACTCTTTAACCCTCTCAGTCCAAATTTATGACAGTTAATCTCGTTGAACCCCTGTTTCTTTCAGTTAGCAATTTGAAGCAGATATTTTCTTCTTGAATTTGCACTTCTTTTTCTCCTAGGTTTAAAGCTACATTAATTAGGCAATGCTTAAATGAGGAGGATGGTGGATATGTGTCAACACATATTTGGTGTATAAATATTTCTGCCATTGGTCTTACTCGAAGATGTTAGCACTTGGAATGAATGCACACAAATCTTAGGGACTTTCTTTTGTAAGCTTCCTTGTGGAATTGGTGTCAGATGTTGGTGGAGCATCTGTCAAAAAGAAGTATAAAACAAAACCAGTGATTCTTGCTTTTGTGATTGCCAAATACTGTTGTCATCACACATTTTCTTTTAGCTTTAGTTCAGTTCAGTCGGCAAATCAGTTTTGTTGTGCTGAAGCCATTGCTGTTGGTAAGTTACAATGGCCTTTTCCTATGACAGAGCTGCACCTTCAGTTGTTACTTCTACAAAAGCAGTTGAACAAACACATGAAGCAAAATTAGAAACAGGTATTACAAAATAGAATAGAGGTTTTGAAAAACAAATCTTGAGAAAAGTCATTGTTCAAGTTTTTAAAATCCAGTTTAACTGAAGACTTAATCACCTTTGAGTGTACCAGAACTGTGGAAACTAATGTCTGAACTACGGGAAATAATTTCTTCTTAAGTGTAATTTTGTCTTTGTTGTTTTTTAGCAATAAGCCATATAAACCTTTTCTGCCAACTTATTCTCCCCAAGAGGGCCACTTACAGGAGGGTGAAGACATGCTAAGGTAAGATTTTATTGTTGTGGCTCAATTTGCTAAAAGCTTTAGTAGTAATGCAAATGTGTTCTTACTGTGCAGATCTCGATGTTTGCTAAAATTGGCGTTATTAATATTTGCTTTTGGGAAGTCCCTCAGGTCGAGTTGATCATATTAAGCCACTTGGCTCTAACTTTTACCTTTCCATAGTCATTTGGGTCTCTAGTAACTAAAGTACACCTACGACAGGAGGGCCTAGCCACCAGGCCTTCTTCTGTGGAGTTTTTCAGCCAGCTCTGAGTGGGTGACCACTTTGGGGGCCTTTGATTCCCTTCTCCCGCACATTCTTTTGTGCTGCCATCTAATCATTATTATATGCTCAAAAATGCAAATTTATTTTATTATGAGACAAATCAGCACTCTAGAGCAAAATATAGATATCAATTGTTTAAAAATGGTTTATTTTTTACCTGAGGAATGCATAGACTTGTAAAAGCACCTGGTAATAAAGTAAAAATCCTCTTTTAGACTCTCTTGGTTTGGTTTTTCTCCTTGATTCTTTAAATTTTTATATGTTTAATTGTATTTTTTTCTTTTTCTAAACTTACCTTTTTTTTTTTTTGAACGGTCTTGCTATGTTACCCAAGCTAGCCTTGAACTCACGGCTCAGTGATTCTCCTGCCTCAGCCTCCTAAGTGTTGGTACTGTAGCCAGTGCCATTTCTCCTTGTTTTTTAAATTCAATGGCTCCCACTAGTATATTGTTCTGGAACTTGTTTCTTTTGGTTATCAGTATGTCATGGAGGATTGTTCATTCTTATTGTTTTAACCACTGTGTAGTATTCCAGAGTGTGTTAAGCACTTTTGAAGGCTACTGTGTTTCGTTTACTCTGTCTTTTACATTCAGCAGTAGGGTTCTTCTAAGTAAGCAAGTAGATAAATTGACGTTGTAGTTCAAGAGCCTCACCTTGGATCTTGCTCTGTGGTTTTGGTAAAAGCAGTTTTCCTTGAACTGTATTTGAATTGATTTTTACATGTATGAACCTTGACAGAGCCTCCCTCTTGCCTGCATTAAAGATGAGATTTGTGTCAGATTAAATTAATAATTCAAAATTGAAAAATGCTTTCCTCACCTGCGGAAGCTCTTGGAAGTATAGAATTCAGGAGTGACTGTTAATGGAGGTTAGTTTCTCAGGTAATGTTTCTGAAAATGAGACCTGGCATGCCTGCTCCAGCAGATGATCTTCTGAAGTAGAGATTTTCGTAGCCCCAATCTGAAGGAAACCTAAGGGCCACAAGGGGTAATAGTGGCTGGCCTCCACTGAGGGCTGCTCTGCCTCCAGCACCATTCTCAGGGCTCCGTCTGTATTAACTCACTGACCCCTCAGAAGAACATGGAGATAGGGTCTGTTACTAATCCCCATTTTAGGAGTGAACAGAGGTGGGCTGGGGATTTAGCTCAGTGGTGGAGTGCTTGCCTAGCAAGCACAAGGCCCTGAGTTCGATCCCCAGCACCCTCCTTGCAGCTCCCCCCAAAAGAAGTGAACACATGGGTCTGACTGAAGCATTTTAAGTAATTCATTCACAGTTACCCACCTGGTAAGTGACAGAACTGATTCAAATCCAGGCAATTGCAGTTGTCCACATTATACTATCTTCTGTGAATGACCCAGGCCCTAGCTTCTGGGCACCTCTCAGCCCTCTCGGGCCTCTCTAATTACTTGGCAGTGGTGGCAGTGGTGACGGTAAGGAGTTTACCTACTTGATTAAAAGAAAGTGTGGGTTTGGGGATTTAGCTTAGTGGTAGAGTGTTTGCCAGCATCCCCCCAACCAAAAAAAGGAAAAAAGAGGCTGGGGATTTAGCTCAGTGGTTAGAGTGCTTGCCTAGCAAGTGCAAGGCCCTGAGTTCGATCCCCAGCACCAAAAAAAAAAAAAAAAAAAAAGAATGTATTATCCGGGTGTGGTGGTACGTGTCTGTAATGCCAGCACTCTGAGAGGCAGAAGAATCACAAGTTCAAGCTCAGCCCAGGCAACTTACTGAGACCCTGTTCAAAATTTACAAAACAGGGCTGGGGGTGTAGCTCATTGTGAAGGCCCTGGGTTCACTCCCCAGTGCTGTTAGTAATTAAATAAACAAACTGAGGGAAAAAAGAAAAAGAAAATAAGCATATACAAGCTGAGGATGTGATGCAATGGTAGAGCACTTGACTGGCATGTATGTGGCCTTGGGTTCAAGCCCTAATGCTGTTAGTTAATTAATAACTAACTGACTAACAAACTTGAAGGAGGAAACAAAATTTGAAGGAAGGGCAGCAAGAATGAAATATAGCGAGGGTTAGAAAAAGCTGGTTGCTTAAAGAATGGCCACTACAATCAGTGGCAGTGTTGGTCAAAGAGTCAAAGCTGCCTGGCTGGAGGATAGAGTCCATGGAGCTCAGGAGTCTCAGGGCAGTAGTGGGAGGGATGGGCTCAAGCAACAGCTTTGCACAGAAAGGTCTGTTGGGAAGGTAGATGTGGACAAGAACTCGAACAGGAATCATAAAAGGGAGAAGCAAAGGAATTGATGCTTGTTCATCACAGCTTGCTGAATAGGCCTGCTTTGATGGAATGTCTTCAGCAGCCGCTTCGCCATGCAGCATGAGGCCTCTTGTGGGACACTGCTGACTGCTTCCTGCCGAGGTGCTCCTCTCCCCTCTCCTCAGCAGGATGGTCCTTGTAGACAGAAACATTGGTGTCTAGATACCGGGGAGCTGCAATAAAAGTACCTGATTTAGGGTACAGAGCACATCCAATTCCCCCTTTCTTCTGTTAAATCACAGCAAAGGGGGCTACTTTAGATGGCTAATAGATTGCCCAGCATCTGTGCATGATTCTGCATGCCTCTAGCAGAAGAAAACAGCTTGCTCGCAGGCTCTGAGGGATGTTTAGGAGTAAAGGGAAAGATCTCATTGGTTCATTTTTTTACCCTTATCCAGCGAAGACCTTCAAAAGTGAGCATGAGTCTTTTAAAGATAAAGACTTATCAATCTACCTATCTTCTCCCTCCCATTCTCTCTTGTTCTTTGTCTATGAGTCTTAGTTGACAAAGATCAGTGACTCCATTTAGTAATTTTATATCTCAGCAGACCAGAAGAAACAAATGGAAAAGGACAGGAAATCCTAGAAGCTATTCTAAAGTGAGAACAAATTTTTAGAGACATTTTACCTCTAAGTAGACACAGCCTTAGGTGACCGTATCTTGCATTAGGTGATCTAGTATTTGCTTTTTGGCATCTGGGGGCACATTCAGAGGGAAAATATATCTGCACAATATTTGAGAAAATATTTTCATACTTCAGCAGCATTGAAGAATCATGGGGGAATGTGGCTGATTATTCAAAAGGGAATGAAGACAACCATGAGCAATACCTGTATTCTCAGACAGGTAAGAATCCTGTCAAGATTCTACTTACAGAGTCTTGTCTGTTCTTGAAGTGCTGTCTCTTCCCCTTTCATAAGGAGACCCTGAAAATCTTCAGGGATTCCTGGTTGGTGGTGCGGAAGCACCAATGAACTGATGTTTTTCAGGTAGTGCCAGCAGCAGAGACACTCAAAAAGAGGAACTTTTCCAGCACTTTTATCAAGTACTCCAGAAAGCTTGGCATCGCGAGGGCCCTTCAGACTGCATTATTGTTTCTATCAACAAAGAACAGAGGTAGCTTTATTTCTTTCTACCTTGTCAAATGAGATTGAGGATAAGCCAAGTAGTTAGGGATCCACCTGAGCACACACAAGTCATTGGGACTGGGACCCCTGAGATGCTGTCTTAGAACAGTGCTTCAGGAATGACAAGAATGATGCCACTGGGTTGACTAAACTGGAGGTAGGGTGACATTTCCTAAGATGATTTCTTATTCAGCTTTTCTGTATTGCTTGAGGTTTTTGTTGTTTATCATGAATGTATCAGTTTTATGATCAGAAACAAACTAAAGCTATTTTGGGGATGAGACGTGGGTCCCATGTACCCGAAGCCAGTCTAGGTTCTGGGGATACTTTAGTGAACATAACTGATAAAACCCCTGCCCCTTGGGCAGGGACCTCTAATGTGCTGTGACACAAAGTTGGAAGAATCCTGTCAAGATTCTACTTACAGTGTGTTGATAAAACCCCTACCAGAGACGGTTTCTTAACTACTTTTTGAATCCCTCCTGGCCTTTTTCTGGGCTGCTTTTCTTCTGTCTGGGTTGCCCCCTCCCTCTCCTCCACCTGCTATACTTATATGGGCCACTTACATCCAGTTGCAGCCTGGTCCTCTGAGAGTCCTTCCCCACTGCTTCCATCCTGTAGGCTGTGTCGGGATCATCCACTGGGCCCATATGGTACCCTAATCTCAAACATCCTTAACTGGCATTTGTTATGCTATGTTGGATTATTGGTTTGCTTCTGTCTCCTCCTGTCTTGAAGACAGAAAGAGACATCATGTGTGATGCTAACTGTGGCTCTGGATTAGGTCAGGTTTCATAGTACTTGGCAGAGTGTGGTAGGTAGATAGTGGTTGGTGGGATGCTGCACACTTAGTGCAGACTAGATACTCACTGAGGGGTACTGAAGACCAGACAGGATGAGAACCTACCATTTCAGCGTAGGAGACCAGGAATACACAAAACCGAACTCCACATTGAAGGCAACATTGGAGTTTCTCACTTTCACTTTATAAAAATCTGCAGTCTTAAAATGACTTGGAATTTTTATTCATTGATATTCCCTTTACAGAAGTTGGCTTCAGTTGTAGATACCATCTTTTCTTTATGAGATTTCAAAAGCAAAATTGAAATATAGCTCCATCTCATTTGGAGGGTATTTGGGTTGGATCTTGAGAGACACTATATGAGAAAAAATGAGGTCAGTCACAGCATGGGAGGGTGGGAGAGGACAATTCCTTTTACAGTGGAAAATGATGGAATTTCCCTTGAATAATTGAAAGACAACCAGACATGCCCTGGATTAATTTGATCGAGTAGTAATTTAAACTGATTTTGAACCCAGAGGCAGTAAGGACTCAGCATTTAGCAACTTTGCTACAATCTCTGTATCAGCCAGGGTCACTGCATTAATCTTTGACTAGATTAGCTTTCTCTAAAATTGTAGTGAGCCTCACATTTGACTTGCAGCGTCTTGTGCTTCCTTTAGAACTATGACTGACTCCAGCTGCCGTTGGACTTACACAACTCAGATACTCTTGCCATCTTTCTATCTTCAGAGCCAGGCCGACTGGTGTTCATTTGAGGGCAGTCTTTTGTAGTAGAGAGGGCTGGAGACTGTGTTTCTTCTCCCCTCCATCTGGAGTGGCATGTGGAAACTACGCCTCAGATGTTGCCCAGCCCCTGCCTGGTGTCCCGCAGTCTGGCAGTAGGCCATGGATCAGACACTAGAGTGGATGCAGCTCAGAAACTCCTCTGCCACTGTGTAGCCCGCAGCTGCCAGGGAACCCACGATCTAGGGCCTGCTGCTTGCCCTGTTGTCACTTTGATGTAGAGAAGATTTGTAGTGATAAATTAGTTGGCTAATTTATTCCTTTATACTCCCAAACAGTAATTAATTTTCAAATCATGTCATCCAATGTGAATTATTTTTGTGATGATTTTGAATCAAAGCTGTCACCCAGGAAATATGAACCATGTCTTGTTTTTCTTGAATTTATTTTCTGAAATCATCCACACTTCCCTAAATTGCCAGGAAAGCACTTTTCCTGTCATCTTATTAATTTTTAATTCACAAAGCATACGTTTAATGTGCACTTGTATATGTAAAGCTCCATGCTAGGCACAGAAAGGAACATAAAGATAGTTAAGTAACGATTCCAGTTTGTAGTCTAATAAGATAAAACATACATGTAAATAACAAGTGAGTAACATGCTAAGAGTTTTTTCTGATATAAGTAGAATATCCATATGAGGAAGAGTGGATCACCATAGTTTGGAGTCCAAGGAGATGAGGTGGGAAGGTATCAGGGATATCATTTCAGTTGGACCTTTGAGTGAGGACTGGTAAGTGATAGCAGGCAGAACGGCAGGGAGGGCACAGCTGGAAGGAATGTGTGCAAGAGTCGATTGCCGAGGGCCCATAGGGATTACCTTTGGGAAGAGAATAGGATGTTTGAAGTTCAGTAGGTTATAGAACCTATTAAGATAGGTAGAAGACGTATCTCACCAGGACTATGACTGCTAAGGTAGGGAGCTTAGGATGCTGAGCAGGTACTGTAGCGTTTTTTAAACTAATGCTTCTCGTAAGATAATTCAGGGACTGAAGTGTAGGGTAGATTGTCAGGGAAGAAAGAAATTGAGGGCAGCATATGTGGTGAGGGGCTTTAGGGGTTTCAAAGCAAGTATTGGGCAAGACTGGCAGCACCAACCTAATGGAGAGGCCTGGGACCGACTCCCTGAGACCTGAGTGCTGAGGATGAGGAAATAAGACACAAAATGACTTTGGGTTTTGATCCAAGGTAAGTTACAGGATGCCAGACACTAACTTTAGTGTCACCCACTCACTCTGCAGCAAGGCATGATTGTGGTGGTAACGAAAAGTGTGAGTCTGTCCTGGGAGCCAGCTAGAGAGGAGCATTATCTTACCTTTCTACATTTAAGTGTCTCATCTGTTCTTTAAAGAAGTCTGACATTTTCTTCTGTGGTCTTTCAATTGAAATGAGTTCATCAAATAGCACTTGTGTGTTTCCATTTTGAGAAAAGACATTCATGGTGCTCAGCCAGTGTATTGTACTAACCAAAAACATGTCCCCTGGTTTCTTTATAAAATATGGTGACACATAGTCACCATATGAGGAATTACATTTTTAAAAAATAAGATTCCTTTTAGTCAGAGTTGCCTCTAGTTCCCTTAACTGAATCTATCAGACAGATAGCATAGCTGTAAATGTTTAAATGTGTCTGAGTAAAAACTAGCTGTGGGACATGCATGGTTTTAAAATATATATGTAGTAGCCTGTACTTTACTTATCTAAATGCAATAAAAATATACTATCTTATCCTGGACTTAACCTATGGTACATAAAAATATCTATGTATCAACTGTTTGGTGACATGGAATTTTTTCCTTTTGTCGATTGAAAGTAATCTACTCTTTCATGTGTATGTTTTTAAGGGAATATGCAACAGCCATAGGTCATCGCTTGCGGGATCATGGCCTTGTGGTGGAAACAATTCACCTTGCCTCCAATTTGGGCCTCGGTCGCATACTGCAGGAAGTTAAAGATGATGGTTCCCCCTTTTGTATTCTCGTCGAGCAGTCTAATGTAAAATGTTCTTCTTGCACCGTAATCATGCTTCATGAGTCTATCAAAAGTAAGTGTGACTTGATCTAGAATTATCACTGAATACATATCCTGCTTTAAATACATAATCTTTTTTTTTTTTTGTATGCTGGCACAACTTGAAGGTTCATATTTGTCAGTAACTAAACTAAATCTAGTTGTGGGAAAAAAAGTCTTGAATAGGTATCATGGAGTACTCTTGCGTATTATTAACAATTGAAACCTAAATCACCATCATTGCTTCCTGTTTAAGAATCTAAAACATAGGGACTTGGTGGTGCATGCCTACAGTCCCAGCATTTGGGAGGCTGGGACAGGAGGATCACTTGAGCACGTGAGCTCAACATAGTGAGACCTTATCCCCATTCCCTCTAAAAATCCAAGAGATACCATCCAAAATATTATCAACCAATTCTGCTCTTTTCTGTAGAGATTTTCCCCAAATCCCACCACTAGCTTTCTTATCCTTGATAGTAAGTTTCAGTGACCCTGTATATTCATCGTCCCTGGATACTCGTAGACTCTCTTTGTTATCTATTACTGTGACAAAATACCTAAGATAATCACCTTAAAATGAGAAAAGGCTTATTTTGGCTCACAGTTTTGGAGGTTTCTGTCCATAGTCAGGTGGACCCACTGCTTTTGGGCCTGTGGCATGGTGGCATATGATGATGGGAGCACATGACAGAGGAGTCTGCTCACCTTATGGCAGCTGAAAAGTAAAAGAGAGAGGAGGGGCCTGGGGTCCCTATGTCCCCTTCAAGGCACCACTTCTTAGAAGGGTTCTTCCACCTCCCAGGACCGTTGGGGGACACTTATTCAAGCCATAGCAAAGCGCCCCGCCTTTTAACCATTTTTACTTTTTTTCACTGCGTCTCATCCATTTCCTTTTTCTTTAAAGCATAGAAATGAACTCTCTTTTTCTCCCGAGAATGTACCTTCCTTTTTCCCCTGCTGGTCAAAACTGCTGCTTCCATTCTTGTCTTGACCCGTGTCCCTGCACTGGACAACAGAGACAGGGAGTGGCAGTCATCTCAGCTCCAGGCACTTACAACTGGGGTTCCCCTCCCCCAAGCAGAGGGAGGGCTGCCTCATGGAGACCCACATTTGTATCTTTCTTACCTTGCTCCTATCAGACCAGCGTGAGTCTTCTAGTCCTCTCTTCTTTGCAGAAGCTCCTGGTTCTGTCTCTGTTCAGTCCAGATGTGTTGAGTGCCTCCTGTACGACAGGTCCTATGTAAGATGTCAGGCCAACCCTGCTGACTTTCTCTGCTTAGGGAAGCAGCAGGCGGGCCAGGCTTCTCTAGTAGACGGGGGTCATCCTTCCCAACAGGGGAGGATGTTTATTGGTAGGTTGGGAAATCTTTCCCTTGAGCAGAGACCTGTGGAGCACTGGTAGCTGGATGTATTCCATGCCTAAAGCTTCTAGAACCCCAAAGAAGTGAGTGGAGGATTGATGTTTGGGAAATACATAAATGTTTCATATAACCTGTAATGTAACGCTGAAAATCAGATGAGTGATCACCAGGATCACATCAGATTTGAAAAGAGAAAAGTGGTGAGCACTTGCTTCTCATCACCTTAGGGAAGCCAGAATAAGAGCCAGTCTTTTATTCTGACCATTTCACATCTTTTGCTTCTATGTAGCTACCACACCCACCTGGCCAGCGCTTTCTCCGTGTTGTATACGAGAGTGTGAAATTATGGTTTTTCTAGGCAAATAAATAGCTAATTTATAAGTCTAACCACATTTATGTTATACATAAGTTCTGAAAATATAAAAGAACACATACTTTGTATAATTACAAATCTCAGTCTCCCAAGGTGGGGGTGGGGAACAGTTTAATTTGAAACAGTTGTGAAAAGAACTAATTATGTCTAGTTACTTGTTTACATTTATGCAAGGTCATTTAGGATATTATCACTAAAGTAAGTAGGTTGAATAATTTGTTGACTACTAAAATACTTTTAAAAATTGGCTCTACCAAAAAAGTGATCTGTTTTAACATGTTTCAGAAAATAATTTTTTTCATTTCTAGAACTGTATTAAAAGGAATATATTTTATCTGTCATCCATGAATCTACTTTATGAATTCGGATCCTAAATTTTAAAAATACTTTATTTTCTTCTTGAGCTACATGTATTTTTTATTTTTATTTATTTATTTGTTTGTTTGTTCATTTATTTATTTATTTATTTTGAGACAGGATCGCACTGGGATCTCAGGCTGGGCTTGAACTCACTGTGTAGCCCAGGCTGGCCTCAAACTTGTGGCAGTCCCCCTGCCTCAGTCTCCCAAGTGCTGGGATTACAGACATGCACCACCATCCCCAGCCAGCTGCACGTATTTTAGTAAAACTAGTCTTAGCTGCACTCTGGCTTTATAGTCAACAGTTTGTTTCACACTTTGCATCATAAACCTTTGTTCAGAAGTATGTGGAGATGCTTCTGTACTGAGATGAATATTTAAAATAGTCAAACAATGAAACTTCAGAGCCCAAAGGCAAACATATTCATATTTCTTCGTAAATGTAATTTTAATAAACACAGTTTAAGATTTAGCTAAATACCGTCATCTCCATTGCAGCCTTGTAGAGCCCCTTGGACTCTGAATTCTTCAGAGCCTGAACATATATGGCAAGACAGGCGAGGGGGCTCCCATCTAAAAGATTACATTTTTATTAAGTCTTATTCTCAGCAGAGAGACCTGGGAGATATTAGATAATATCTGTGCACTGACTATAACCATGAAGTCAAAGGAAAGTCACTCTTGGTGTCTAGAATTTATTTTCTGTGTAATGTTTCATGCTTGGAGCACTCATGACCTGACCCAAAAAGGCCTTTCACAGGTTTTAAGGGCCGAGCTTGAGATAGCAGAGCTACACTGAAGGTGCAGGTTGCTCCTCGTGTGGCGGCGACAGAGCCCGGAAGTCCTGTGTGCTGGCAGTCTGTCCTGCTTCTTGTCAGTAGATGCACACACACAAGAGAAATGACCATGATAAGGTTGTAACGAAGACCATCGGTTCCTTGCTGCTCTCTTTTCCCCTGCTCTACTTTAAAGGCTGCCACTCCCAGCTCTGCTTATTTCTTCTGTGAATCCCTTGCCTCAGTCACACATCCTGATGCTGGAACCAAATAAAACACATTCTCTTTTAGTTTTTTGTTTTGTTTTTTGAAATAGCATCCTGACCTTTAGGCTAGGTTTGCCTTTTTTTTTTTGGTGCTGGGAATTGAACTCAGGGCCTTGTGCTTGCCAGGCAAGTACTCTAACCACTGAGCTAAATCTCCAGCCCCCAGGCTAAGTTTGCTTAGACATAAGAATTTCCATTGACACACATTCCATCTCTACCCCCACTGCCACTTGCTGTAATTTTGAATTAGAAAGAAATGTTTAATTTTGAAATCTGACTGAGCACCTGCTATGGAGGTTTCTTGTCACTGGATCAATAAACAATCACATCTGTGATGAAAGCCGAGACAATTTCAACAACCTGTAATTGGATTAACTCTTTTTCTGATTGTGTTTCTTGTCTTTTTGTAAATGTGTTTTTAGAATATCAGGGCACCTGGGTTAAGCAGCCTCTTTCTTGTTCCTAGTACATCGTCATATGCCCCTGGAGGATGCACTCATGCTAGTGACTAAAGAATTTAGGAGATTTTTCGAGACACGAAGCACTGGAATTTCTCAGAGGGCCACGGATCTGGTGGATGACTTCATGGCCCGGGAGGGCCTCTGCAGCTACTGCCTGCCTTCGGGCATTCAGCACCTTCTCTTCCTGTTAAGTGAGGGAAAGCACTTGTACAGGGAGGAGTTGAGCCTGATCATTGACTACTTGGAGACCAGGAAAGAACAACTGGAAGGTATTTGGCACTGTCCCTTTTCTTTCTCCATTTTAAAACCCCAGATAATGCTTTTTCTGCATATTTTTCATTTAGTGAGAGAATATGTATCTTGAATATGTATATAATACAAAAGTAACTGATTTGAATATGTTTCAGGTAGGAATACATGATAGTCATATTTAACCTTTATAGCCTGAAATGCTTCTTCTGAAGCCAAATTTTCTTTTGAACCAGATTTTTAATAAGTAGAGTGACTTTTACATACAGGTGGACATGTAAGAAATAATTCCGTTTCCCTGTCAGTTTGCTTTCCTGCTTTCTGATCAGTTTGCTTTCCTGTTTTTTGTGAACTGAGATATTTGTAAGAACCTTGTTGGGGTTTTTTTGCAGTCTGGGGATTGAACTCAGAGTCTTGTACATGCTGGGCAAGTGCTCTCCCCGCTAAGCTGCACCCTCAGTCCTGTAAGGTTACTTTTTAAATATGTGGTAAGGATGAAAAAGCAGTTCCTAATCTTGAAGAGTTTAAAAAACATTTCATTTACAAGTGTAGCTCTTTGAAGGAGAGACTTTAGTTTGTTTTGAGAGAAGTAGGTAACACAAAGATAATAATCACTTGTCCTTTTAAGGAAAAAGTAGCTGACTGTAACACACTTAGGATGTATTAAACTTTAAAGGAACTGTTCATCTTACAAAATCAGGATTTTTTTTTTTTAAATTTGAAACACAACCTTCTTGTTTCTGTCTGGTTATAGAACCCTGTGAGTCAGTGAAAGGGATAAGATCTTTCCTGAATAAGTAAAACTGAAGCTCTTTCTTGAACAGCTTGTGATGGCCTTTGTGTAGTTTGCCGACCTTAACTGTAGGCTTCTGCTGGTTGTTTATTCTCTTGCCTTCTTTAGGCCTCAAGATGTTGGATCCTTCAGCCAGCAGAGATCCCAGCTCATTTCAAGGCAGGAGCACTCCCACGGTGGACAAGCCGCCTCCGCTACTTCCTACCCTTGGCACCTTTGTGGGTGCCTCTCCCCCAGGCTCAGCCAAGTCCCTTTGGTTAGGGAACAGACGAGGAAGAGGTCTCCTTCCACTGCCAGGTCAGTGCTTTCCACAGCAGCTCTTCTGCTCCCACAAGGGCTCCTCTGAGAGGGCCAGGGATTCTCGAGCAATGGTGAAGTGTGTCTTGTCATAGTTTTAATGAATGTTAAGAGCTCGGAAGATCACACTATCACCGTTTCAGCAAGCAGTAGTCCTCCTAAATGAGCCACCAGAGTTTCATTCCAGGGAAAAGCTTAGAAGAACTCTTCTATCAAGGTTCATGGCCATGGTTAGAGCCACTTAAACTGAGATCTCATGATATGCACTCTGAATCCAGTGGATTTTGAGGTTTTTTTCCTTGGGTAGTGACATCTACTTAAAATGAGGTTGTATGGGGTTGGGGATTTAACTCAAGTGGTAGAGTGCTTGCCTAGCAAGTACGCAAGGTCCTGAGTTTGATTCCCAGCACCACCCCCCCAAAAATGAGGTTCTATTGCTGTGGACTCTTTTGGTAGTAACAGAAACCCTCACGTCACTGGAAATCCCGGGAGTTGTCTAACTTCAGGCCTAACCAGATCCTGTTGCTCAAATGGATTTCTCAGACATCCGTTTCTTCCCCTGAGAGGAACCTGGTGAAATGTAACTCTGGGGGGTGCAGACACCCCCTCAGGCTCCATCTTCAGCCCCAGGCCTCACTTACACACAGCTCTGTAGGACCAGGCATGGCAAGGGTCCAAGCCTTTCACTTGTGGGCCGACAGTTAGCCCGCTCTTTGCGCTCCTGGGACGCAGCTCCCTTCGCTCTGTTGGCATTCTCTCTGGTCTGCATCTTCCCAGTATGCACTGGCATCTTCCGCTCACCCGTGTTTGCTCTCCTGCTCCCTGTGTGTTTGCAGTGGGATTGGGGAACGCTGAGAGCAGCTTTTCCATCTGCCATGTTAGAAATGAAGTTGCCAATGAAGTCTGGGTAGAAAGTGTAGAAAGGTGGCTTTTCACCTAGACTGTAAATAAAATTTAAATTTAGGCATGTCTTTTTTTTTTCAAGTTTTGGTGTTTTTTGTTTTGTTTCATCTTGTTTTTGTGGTGTAGTGTTGAACCCAGGGCCTTGCGAATGCTAGGCAAATACTGTACCAAGATACACTCCCAAGCCCTCGGAGATGTCTTTGTGTGTAAGAGTCAAACATTGCTTTGACCTTTTATGTGAGGAGGGATTATTTTAGCCAAAAATCTTTCCTGTGAAAACATTTCTACCTTGACAATTATCGTAGCTCATAACAGAGGGACTGTACCCTCTTCCACTGGTAGTTAAACTTGTGCAGGTCTTTTATTGTCAAGCTCTGTGTGTGTGCAAGAGCCACAGCCCTACAAGTGAACATTTCTATGTCTCTCTCCCTCCTTGACCTGTTGGCTTGGACTGAGTGAGAGTCTGGTTCTGTGCCTTCTCTGCTCCTCGTGTAGCCTATGCTTCCTCACCTCCAAGCCTTTGTTCCTTCCCTTCTTCTGCTGTCCTACCTCCTTCTCAGTGCCTCAAGGCCCAGCCCCCTTCCAGAGGCTCCCTTAGTCTGGGTGTGTTTGCTGCTCTAGACCCCTTCTTGGTTCCCCCATAGACTTGGTGCTGTCTTTCCCATGGTCTATTCCTGTGAGAGGGGCATGAGGTAGGGTTCAGGGCAAAATCTTCCTGCCTTCGTTTGCTTCCCATCCTTGCCAATAGTTTAAAATCGAAACTCTTCCAGACCTTCATGGAAGACAGGGTGCTTGCTTCAGGGCCTTAGCAAGAGTTGTGAGGAAGCATCCTGTGCCACTGGGTGAGGAATGTGCAAACAGCCTGCCTCCCCAAGAGGAGCAGCGTAGGTTGCTAGACAGTGTGCAGGGCCCGGGGCAGGGTCTGAGCCTCTCTTCTGGATGGATGGATGTGAGCTTCTGAGGAGCAGGGTGCTTTGGGTATATTGTGGGTTGGCCTTTATATCCTGTCTAGGAACTCACCGCTTTGGCTGTTTAAGATACATTTTCTGTTGGACACAGTGGTGCACACCTCTAATCCCAACACTCTAGAAGGCTGAAGCAGGGGGATCACAAGTTTGAGCTCAGCCTAGGCAGTTGAGCAATTTAGAAGCTGTCTTAAAATTAAAAATAAAAGCAGGGGGGATAGGGATGTAGCTTAGTGTGAAGACCCTGGATTCAATCTCTAGTACTGGAAAAGAAAAAAAAAAATAAATAAAAAGGAATACATTTTCTAAGTGTCCAAATAGCTTCAGAAGCTGAGTGCAGTGGTATATGCTTATAATCCCAGCTCCTTGAGAGAGAGAGGTAGGACTATTGGAAGTTCAAGGGCAGCCTGGGCAATTTAGTGAGCTCCTGTCTTAGAAGTAAAAATTTCAAAAGAAAAAAAGGACTGGAGGCATGGCTCAGTGGTGAAGCGTTTGGCAGTGTGCATGAGGCCAAGAGTTCAATCCCCAGTACCAAGAAGGAAAATTATCCTCAGAAGAGAATGTTTAGAACGAAACCCACTTGTGAGAAGGGGAAGACGGAAGATCAGGACGTTAAGACAAACTGGGACTAGATCAGGGGTTTGCAAACTTTTTAAAAGGTTCAGATAGTAAATATTTTAGGCTTTGTGGGCCAAGAAGCAAAATTCAAGATGTAAAATACTTATATAACTGTTTAAAATTTAGCCATCTACGGTGGGAAAACCATTCTTGGCTGGAAGGTTGTCACCAGACCATAGGCCTGATTGGTCCCTGGTCTCTAATTTGCCATGTCCTGGACTAGGCCATTGAGGATCTGTCTGTGCCTAAGAAGGACTTGGTAGAGGATCACGTGAGTGGCAGTTTATTCTTAGCTTAGTTTCTTTCTAAAGATTTAAGATCACTTTGGGAGAACAGCTAGAATCAATTCCTCCTTTGTCCTCTGGTTCATATTTTGATTTTTATTCTCTGCAGGACCGGCTAACCCCAAAGGTCTGTTTCCCTCTCCCCTGCTTCCAGCAGGCCCCTCCAGGAGGCCTGGCTCTTTGGGGCATGCCACTGCCACACCCGCAAAATGTCCACTACTTGGGGAGAAGCCAGGCCCTTTATTACCACCACCAGGTGAGTAGCCAGGTGAGCTGGGAGAGGCATTCTAGCTCGTGCTGTCCTATAGAGCTTTCTGGGATGATGGAAATGTTCTGTAGTTGTACCACCCAATACAGCAGCCATAAACCACATGTGACTATCGGGCGCTTGAAGATGGCTAGTACAACTGAGAATTTGAAATTTTAATTTCACTAGATTTTGGTTAATTCCTTTGACCATGGTTGCCTGCACTGGTGGCAACCGTAATGGACAGCACAATTCCGGGATACTGCATCTACCAAGAAGCTGTAATGATAAGTAGGAGAGTGTGTTATGTTTTTACCACGTAGAGATCTATTATTAGTCTTTTCCACCCTTTCATTGTTTAAAGTTGAGAACACACTTGAGAAAGAAAAATCATATGTCTTTCATAAATGGATATCACCATCAATTGCTGTAAGGTAGAAAGTAACCTTGAGGGAACCCAAGACAGTGTTACTAAATTCCTACCTGTTTCAGTCACTTCAGCTTGAGGCTTGTCCACCAGTTAAAAACGGGGATAACTAAGGGTCAAGAGGTGTTCATGGCACACCAACACTGCTCGATGCCTGTTCCTTCTCCTTTGCTGATCCAGAAGGGTTGTGAACACTTGGCCAAGAGGCTGACTGTCACTGAACTGTGCGCTCGTGAGTCCCCAGCATCTTTTGGTGGGGTGCATGCTTGGCTCAGGGACGCACATGGCTCCCCTGCCTGGGAGGATGTCAGCAGTGTGCGCTGCCATACTGAAGGTGCCGACAGCTCAGAGCAGAGGCCGCGCTCCACCTTCCTCCCAGTGTATCCCTGGTGGGCTCCTGTCCTCTGATGCTGCTTCCCTCCTGCCCAGCCGGGGTGGATAAGGCCTCAGGCTTCTAGGTTGCTGTGAGGCGCAAGGATGGAGCTTACCTGACTGGCTGTCTGGGGTGGTGGGCCGGACCCGCCGGTCCTTCCCAGCCTGGGATGGAGATGCCCACTCAGCAGTTTGACCAGAAACTTCATTCTGGTCACTCGGGCCTGCGAAACCAGATGAAGGAACTGCCTGGGGTTCCTCTTAGTTCATTTGAGTTCAATTTTGAGATTGAGGCAAAGCCTCAACTGTTAGAAAAGAGGGCTTTTGTCTTTCTCTGTTTTTCACGTAAGCAACATATTTTTCATGGTACTTAATGCCATTTTGAAGTTTCAGCCCTCCATTTTTTGATCAAACACGTATCTGTGAGATTTGTATTGCTTTGGTTGAGGTCTGAAGAATGTGCATGTAGAGAATGATGGAAAGGCATGAAAGAAGCTTAGGTCAGTGATTACCACTCTCCTGGAGACACAAATAACCTGATTCTGTGGATCTTCAATTGGCAGACTGGAGCGATTACAACCACCTTTGGGGAAATTTGAAGAACTTCCTTTACCCCAGAGATGTGCCTCCATGGTTCCTGAGGACTTTTTCAGCCCTTAAATTCTAGTGCTAATAATTGGGGAAATGTTTTTAAAAAGCAAAAGTGGAAATAAGCATGCTGATTCAAAGTATACCAGTAATCATTCACATGCATCAAATTCTCGTTGTGTGCCAGGAAGGGACACAGTTGCAGCAGTTCTCCTAACAGCCCCAGGAGCTGGTTATCATGAGCCCCTCTGTTTTCTAGATGAGTTGATCAAGGCACAGAGGATATTGTATTGCCCCAAATCGCTCAAGACTGTGCAATCTAGGCGCCCCCACAGCCTGTGCTCTTACCCACAAAATCCCAGTGGCACATAAACGTTGCTTTCAGAAAAGAGTTTAGATGTTTGCTTCAATTTCAGTCATATCATCCTGCCCACAGCTCCCTTTTGACAAAAGGCCAGAAGCATCCTCACATTAGACATTGTTCTGATCTATCAAGAACTGCAGAAACTTACAGGGAGGCCAGGTATGGTGGTACATGCCTCAGCACTCAGGAGGCTGAGGCAGGAGGATTCCTCCGAGTCTGAGGCCATCCTAGAATAGCAAGACCCTGTCTCAGAAATCCAAAAAGAAAAAAGAAAAAGAGAAACTCAGAGGGAAAGAATGATCCAGATCTCCTGGATTCCTTATCTGTTAAATGAGGGGTGTCACCCTTATTTGAGTGAGATACATATGATGAAAATTCTTTGGACCCTTCGAGAATTGTGCAGGTAACTGTCTGCTGGGGCCACAGCTGGGGAAACCCGATTCCACTTGGAAAGACCGGCACGGCTGGGGACTTTGGTCAGGCTGGCTGCTGGGAGGGAAGTGACAGGGCTGTCTTCCTCCTTTCTGCAGTTCCTTTGCAGGTGGTGCCACTCAAGTGGAGAGTTCCACCCGTGTCCTTGCTGCACGGAGGGAAATGCAGCTAAGCCTGAAGAGCGAGGTGGCTGTGGCCCAGATGGCAGCTTCCGTCTCCTCCAGACCCAAACTGCTTGACACTGATGTCCAGGCCCTAGGTACAAATGTGGCTTCCTTCCGATTTGTGGTTCCATGCAGACTTGTTCACTTTTGCAGTCTCTTTGTGCCAAACTAGATATTTGTGGGAGATCATTGTTGTAGACATTGGGCCTTGACGTTATTTGGTTATATGAGTATAAAAATACAATAAAAACTCCTAGCTTTTACATATGGGTTGTCCCTTGGTAAAATCTTTTTATTTGGTGTAATCTGAGATTTACAGAAAACTTACGAAGATGGTACAGGGGCTTCCCTTCTTCATCCAGCTTACCCTGACTGTTAACATCTTATACAAGCATGGTACCTTAGTCAAAATTAGGAAATTAACATCAACACAGTAATAATAACTGACTTTATTTGGATCCCACTGATTTTCCCACTAATGTCATTTTTCTGTTCCAGGGTCCTGTTCTAGGTACCACATTGTATTTAGGCTTATTTTTTGTTTTATTGTGTTCCTGTCTTTTATTTGGAAACATTTTAAATATAAAGAAATTTGAACAAGTAGTACAGTGAACATCCATATGTTCTATATCTACATCGAACAATTAACATTCTGTTGTTTTCTTAATTTAAACATGACAGTATAATTTTTTTCTCTACCATGAAGTTGCAGAGTTCATGTCTCATCTTTAAGTTCCTTAGTATATATCTCCCAAGAAAAGGAACATACTCCTACATAGATGTCATTATCCCATTTAAAATTAATAATTCTGTAACCTCTAATATCTAGTTCTAAGATTTGAATTTTCTCAGTTGTCCCAAGAATGCTTTTATGATTTTTTCTAAACCAGAATTTAATTAAGGTTTATACATTGCATTTGGTGTTTAATGTGTCCTTAGTTCCTTTTAATCTAAAATAATCATCTTACCTTTTTTGTTTTCCTCATGATACTGACTTTGAGTTCAAGCCAGTTGCCTTATAAGGTACCCTACATCTGCATTTGTCTGATTGTTTTTCCTCATGGTATCATTTAACTATTCCTCTGTTCCCTGTATTTTCTGTATCCCGAAAGTTCAGTCTAGAGGTGATACATTTTTGGTAAGGGGTGTTTTGAAGGTAGTTCATGACATCAGAAGGCACCTAACTATTGTCCTGCTGAGAGTGAACCTGTTGGTCACAAGGGTAAGGAGGTAACTGCCAGGTGTGAGTAGGATTTTTCCCTGGCATCAAGCAAATAATCTGTTCCCCACCAGCTTTGGTGTATCTGCATCCACTAACGATTTTCACTCAATTCAATCATTATTGGCCCATGCCTTCCATTTTAATTATTACAACAGCTTAAATGTTAAGTTTAGTGAATTTTGAGAATTATATCCATGCAACTTCCACCCAAAAAAGGTATTGACATTTCCATCGCTTCATAATGTCCCTTTGTGTCCCTTTTGAGACACTCAACCCAGCCCTGTCTGACTTCTATCGCCTTAATTATGTCTAGTACAGTCATGTGGTTCATATATTGTGGATACTGGATTCTTTTGACAACTAGAATGTTTTAAGGTTCAGCATATTGTTGCTTGAGCATGTGGACTGTCCTTTTTTGTTTGTTGAGCGGGAGATCATTGTATGGATATACCGTGTCTGTCCTTTCTCCTAATGATGGATTCTGGGTTGTTTCCACATTTGAGCTATAAAAGGATTGCAGTGACCACTCCTATATATACTGTTTCGTGGACATGTATATTTCCGTGGTGAAATGCTTAGCAGTGGTATTGCTGGGTGAGTGGAATTGCTTAGGGGTGGATTGTGTGTTTAATAAGAATTTCAGAGTGGCTCTACCTTTTCTTTTTGTATGTGTGTGTGTGAGGGGAATGCTAGCTTGTTTGTTTTGGTGGATATTTTGAGACATGATTGTGTTATGTAGTTCAAGCTGGCCTTCAGCCCACTATGCAGTGCAGGCTGCCCTTGTAATCCTCCTGCCTCAGCCTCCCAAGTGCTGGGATTACGGGCATGCACCACTACACTCTGCTGGCTCTACCACTTTACACAGTCACCAGCAACATCTGAGAGCTCTGGTTGCTCACACCTTCACCCGTTTGCATGTTGCTAGTGTTTGATTTTATCCTCTGGTAGCTATGAAATGTTTTTCATTATTTTAATTTGCATTTCTCTGATGATGAATGATGTTGAAGATCTTTTTTGTTTCACTGTTTATCTGTTAAGGAAGACTTTTGAGGACTTTTTTGTGAGTGTATAAATTTGCTCACGGGCTGGGGATTTAACTCAGTGGTTAGAGCGCTTGCCTAGCAAGCACAAGGCCCCGAGTTTGATCCCCGGCACCAAAAAAAAACCCCCCAAAAACAAACGAACAAACAAACAAATAAATTTGCTTAGGCTGCTATGAAAAATACCACAGCTGGGTGGCTTAAAAGAACAGCAATTTGAGCTCAGTGATGCTGGGGATTTAGCTCAGTGATTAGAGTGCTTGCCTTGTAAGCACAAGGGCCTGAGTTCGATCCCCGGCACCACCAAAAAAAAAAAAAAAAAAAAAGAACAGCAATTTGTCTCATAGTTCTGGAGGCTAGAAGTGCAGTATCAAGGTGATTCCCCCTGAGTGCTGTGGAGAAGAATCCTTCTTATAGTCTTGTAGCTTCTGGTGTTTTCCAGGAGTCCTCGGCGCTCTCGGGCTCACAGATGCCCCACTCCCACCCTTGTCTCCATCAGCACGATGACTGTTTCTGTGTGGTCACATTCTGAGGTACTGGGGAGCAAGACCACAGTGTATCTTTTTGTGGGGGAAGGGAGAGGGGTTGCCGGGGATCAAACTCAGGTCCTTGCACTTGCTAGACAAGCGCTCTACCACTGAGCTAAATCCCCAGCCTGGTATATCTTTTTAGAGGACACAAGTGAACCCGTAATAGTCAATAGTAAGGAAATAGATTAATTCATCTTACAATTTGAAGATTGTGGAGGGCTAATAAAACTATATTACACAGTTTTTAAAGTGAGGTTGGAAAACTTGGGATGATGTCTTTCCACACCTTTCAAAAGAGACTTTTCCCGCTTTGGCTCAAGGCAACTCCTTGAATCACGTGAATTCTTGGTCTTTTCTTCACAGTGTGAAATCTTCCATTCTGGCCTGGAAGTTCTTTCGGTTTACTCTGTTGACATTTACAAAATAGGTGACATGGGGCACCGAGCAAGCCCTGGTCGGTGGCACAAACAAACCTGGCTGTAGGGGCACAGGCAGCTGGGACGCAGAGCCCTTGAGCCCCGTCACGCGCTGGACGCTCACTAGACGTCAGTCACTGAGCCTTCTCCCATCCTGTAGAGACTCCCTCAGAGCTCTTGAACTCTTCCCTGGCATAAATATAGCTGAACTTTTCAGGGACGTTTAGTCGTTGGATGACTCACTACCATCTACAAGGGAAGCATTTTACTTTGTAATAGTTACCTGAATAATTTAGTAGAACAAGATTAGAATGGTAACTTACATTAAGGTTCTAAAGAGAGTGTGTATATCTTTTTTTAAAGCACAGATCTTGTTAATGTTGGTGTGTTCCTCTTTTAAAAAAAAATACTGTATTTTTAAAAATTGGCCACACACAGGACTAGGGGAGTTCAGTGGTAGAGTGCTTGCCTGCCATGTTTGAGGCCCTGGTTTTGGTCTTCAGTACCACAAAACAAAACAAAAAGTAGGTAATGTATGCACAGGGCACAAAATTCAAAAGAAACAAAAGGTAAAAGTAAATTCTCTCATTTCTATTTATCAGCTTAAGTTCTTTTCTTTTTGTCTCCGGTAGACATTTATCCACATATAAGTGTATATAAACTTTCACACAGATTGTAACATACTGTAAACACTATTCTACCTCTTACATAATTTTTCCATTATATCTTAAAAATGATTGTATATCAGATATATTACTGCCTCTGTTTAGTGATTTCAAGTTATTCTGGGGTATGGATATGCCTTAATGTACGTCATCAGGTCTTTGTGAACAAATTGTTTTGGTCATTTCTAATCTTTCACTGCTTAAGCAAAAGGGGTTCATTTTAATGTGTTAATTGTGCAATTTTGGCTAAGCACACCTGCTTATTTTCGAGCCATAAATTGGTAGGCTATGCTAATACTCAGAAAGGAGGTCCATTGAGGTGTGATTTCTGGTATCATAGTAGAAAAGCTGGGATATTGATGATAAACACTGATTTATCTCACATGGGTTTGAGGTTAAAAGAAAAGTTAACTGAATTGAGACTTCTAATACTAGTCTACCAAATGTATTTTCATTTTCCACTTTAGCTTATGATATGTTCCAAGTCCCTTCAGGGGCAAAGTAGGTTTGAGCTCCCGTGTGAGTTGAGGTAAGACTCCAGCTGGAAGCTTTGTCCACGTTCTTCCAGCTCTTCTGATATGTAGGTGTTTGAGTTTCCTGTTAGACTTAGCTGCTTAACACAACCCAAATTTATTCTTGCACAGTATCCATGGGTCAGGAGTCTGGGTCTGGGTTTGCTGAGTCCTCAGTCTCAGGAGATTGAAAATCAGTATACTGTATTGGCGGGACTGTGATCACATTGGAGGCCCAGGGTCCTCTTGCAAGCTCACCAGGTGCCGAAAGAATTCACTTCCTTATAGTTATATGACTGAGGTCCCTGTTTTCTTACTAGCTATCAGCTGGAGACCCTTCTCAGCTCCCAGGGCTCCTCAGGTCCTTGCCATGTGCTTCTCTTCTCTCCACCATGACTGTTTGCCTCCTTCCAGGCCAGCAGAAGAGTCTGATGCTTCACACTTTAAAGAGCTCATCTGACTAGGGCATGCCTGCCTTGCTATATTTTCTTTTTCTTGGTGGTTTGGGGAAGTAAACCCAGTGCCTTGCATATGCTAAGCTTGTGCTTCCACCACTGAGCAACATAACCAGCCCAAGGTAATCTTTTCTGAAAAGTTCATATATTTATGATATGGTGCATGGTGTTTTGAATATGTATATATTGTGGAATGAATGGCTAAGTAGAGCTTATTAATGTGTGCACTACATCGCATACCATTTTCATAGTAACTTTTGTAGAACACTTAAAGTCTATTCCTAGCAGTTTTCAAGAATATAGGTTTTCGTTTTCATTTTCGTTTTGTTTCCCAGGATCAAACCCAGAACCTTACATATGCTAAGTAAGTGCTGTACCACTGAGCTATGCCCCTCAGTTTACAGTATGTTATTAAGTACAGTATAGTTATCATATTGTGCAGTAGGCCTCCTGAACTTATTCTTCCTGCCTAACTGAAATTTTGTATCCTTTGATCAACATCTCCCCAGCACCACCAGCACCCCCCCAGCCCAGCCCAGCCTCTGTGATCACCATTCTGCTCTCTGTTCTATGCCCAGCTCGTAGGATCAACACACTCAAGCTAGCATTCACCTCTCCAGCATCGAGTCTTACCTCTCTCTGTCCACATGAATCCTGTGCTGTGGCCTCTTCCCCAGCTGAGAATGTTCCTTTCCACCTCTCCATACTCTACTTGTCCTCTCTGAGGGGTTCTCAGACTTGCCCAGAGGTGGATACGTCCTCCTGAGTTCCAGTAGTTCCTGGAATGTCCTAGGTGGTGGCGTTTATCTCACTGGTGCCAGTGAGAGTCTGCCTGTCTCTCCACCCAGCAGGCCACGAGCTGCCAGAGGACAGCACTGTGCTCTCTGCCTTTTGTATTTCCAGCACCCAGCACAGTGCCTGGGACCCCACAGGTGGCAGATGCACACGTCACCTGACTTGTCTTGGCCCAGGAGTGTGATGGCACTGGGCTCCTCTTGTGCTGCCTTCTCACCACGGCCTTGTCTGTTGCAACCTTGCAAGCTGGAGATTTGCAGCTGCTTGTCTAGCTGTTACTGTTGCCCGATTTCTCTGCTCAAGACTGGCAGATTCGAGGCTAATTTTTTCCCCTCGAAACTGATTTACCAAATGGTTTACTGAAAACGAAATGTCCAAACAATCATTCAAAAGTCTAAGGAAGCACTGCTGGCCTATTGTTTCGCAGTTTTCCTTAAAACTTGCCCCTCTTGGAAACAGCATTGGAGTGTTTGTCAGAATACATTGCGTCAGTCACTTGTGGATTATTCTGGATACACTGAGGTTTCCCTTGAATTACTTTCCTGTACAGGCTAGGTGGTGCCCACTGGGAAGGTAACCTTTTTCGTGATGATTCTGGTTGTTCTTATCCCATAGTGTTTCTCGCAGCCAGTCCATTGGCTCGCCCCACCAGCCATGCTCCTCAGCTGCCAAAGGGAAACACCCCCAAAGCCCTTTGCGGCCGGCTCACTGTATGATGCTTGTGTTCCCTGGAGCCGCTGGGCAAATGAATTGGCTTGAACTTGAACCCTTCTTCTCTCTCCTGTGCTTGTTTGTGTATGATAAACTTTCTGAAGATGTTTGAAAAGTAAATGTTTGAGTTGCGCACCCGTATTTGATCAACCTTTTGTACTCGTCAGCACTGTTGGACTGGAGAGGGGCCGCCTAGCTCTTGTGCTGGAGAGGCAGGAAGGTACTGGCTTAAGATGACGCCCAGGTAGCACTTTGCACTTTGCTTCCTAATACTCCACTGGCAGAGGCTGTCTTGGTAGGTGGAAATTAATTTAACTCGAGGTTGTTAGGGGTTTTTTAATGCTACTAGAACCATGACATCTCTCCTGAGAAGCACAAGGAATGGCACTGTGTCCCTTAGGAGTAAGAGATCCCTAGGGATTCTGTTATGTATGTAAGATCTTACGCTCTAGTGTAGGGGACAGCTGCCTTATAAAAATAACTATTATTTAACTATCAGAAATAACTATTATTTAACTATTAGAAATAACTATTTTTTTTTTAATTTTATTTTAAACCAAGAACATGTATTGGTACATTCTACATACAATGGTCACATTCATTACATTAATTCTGTACCTATACATGATGTATCTTGGTTCTCCCCCCTCTCCCCCCCTCCCCTCTGCACCCTCCCTCCCTATTTACAGCAGGTTCGTTTATCATTTTCCATATTTTCCCTTTCCCCTCTTTTTCCCGTTGCCTTTCTGCTTTTCCCCTTCTCTCTTTCTAGTACTTCTCTCCTCTGCTCACCATCCTCCTTTTATATAATATCTATTACACATCCCTGTCTTTATTTACAATCATGGTCTCTCATATCAGAGAAACAATTCGATGCGTGCTCATGAGTGTCCGAT